>JANITW010000009.1:19892826-19903114 GCA_027564335.1 Erythroxylum williamsii | reverse complement strand
GGGATGACCTAGTTAGATTTTTGTATCAGTTTCCTTTTTGGAGTAATGTATATAGACAGTGGAAAACTGATAATTATTGTAAATTTCTGTTTTGATAAGATGTTATGAGAAAGTAATTCAGTTTCAAAATGTTAGTGATTTTATATTACGATTTTATGAGTATGATGCCATGAGAGTACTGTAGTGTTTGACTGTCCATAGCTCTCCCTTAATGTGAGATATGTATCGGGATGACTCACGGGCGTCCCGGTGTGTACTCTACGGTAATGACGATGTCCCATATAACATATTTTATTTCTTAGCCTCATTGAATAAGTTTGATGGTTACATGCAAGACAAGTCATATACCCTTTAGTGCTCCATCCAGACAAATTCCCAAAAGATGAAAAATCATTTATTATCGACAAAATAGTCGCATGCATTATAAATGTTTCACCTTGAACAACAAAAGTTTCTAATCCAACCTCCTATAAATCATTTAAGTCATAAACAAATGGTTGTATGTATATACCGATATCCTTACCAAGAGTAGTAAGTCCTAGAATAAGCAAAGACAATCACATAAAAGGCTCCTTCATACACTTCCAAGGAGGCAAATTGTATGACAGTAATATTACTGGCCATATGATATAAGAAGTACTCATTTTACTAAAGGGATTAATCGATCTAAGGATAAACCAAGTCGAACATTACGAAAATCTTATGCAAACCATGGAAACTTTCCATCAAAGTCTTTCCATGCCATCAATCTTTTGGATGATGCATAATGTTATCATCAATGAGTTTCTCTTTATGCCACCTCATATCTATGACTGTTTTTGTTGACATAAAAAGTATTTGTAGTTACGGTTTAATAGGAAAGTATCTCAATATATTATGCGATGTCTTTTTCCCTCTCCCATAATCCACTCACCACCTTGATGTACCACAAATGGGAAAATCTTCAAGATCATTACTATCCTTCCAAAATATAACACAATCATACTTATAAGCATATATTGATAGATACCCTAATTGAAGGTCCCTTAACAATTTCTTTACATCATAGTAAGATTTGGGAAATTTTGTTCCAATAGGTAATGCATCATTGAGAAGTCAAGTAACATGTCAAAAGACTTGTTACTCCACTTATTATAGACCTTCAAATACAACAATTTGACAACAAAAGATAGCTATGAGAAATTTGACCACCTTAGATATAATTTTTCTTGAGCAACTTTCAATAACTTCCCAAAATGATCTTTTGTAATACTACCAATTTTGTTAGGCAAACCAATATCATTCATTGTCTCGATATAATTCCCATAATCCTCTAACATCTCGTCAATCCCATCACCATCATCACCATCATTATTTTTACTATCATCAACACTTATACCAACACTTCTACTATAATTTGTTTCCTTATGTTCACATGATAAAGCCATAATGAATATAATTTATCTATGCCTCAGATTAATAGGTGATTATATACCACATCTTGAATTTGAATGTTGACATTTAAGTAGTCCATACATGGACAATGAATATGACATTCATCACCCATTTGATCTTTTACAAATTACATGAAACTTTTAACTCCTTCTAAGTATTCAGTAGACCATTTCTGATGAGGCTTCCAAACTTTGTTCATTTAGCTATATAACTAAAATTAAATAACTGAATTACTAAATGCAATCCTCAATCTATATAACATAACCATTAATCCCTATAAGTTCATTTTCAAGTTTTAAATTCGAACAATCACTATGGTATGTTGCATTGCTACACCACATGAATCGAGAAAGCAAGATCTCGTTATAACTTTTAGGGTTATGGAATATTTCTTCGATAAGCCTCTTAGGAGCTACATCATAGGTTTCTAGCCTATATGCCATCCTAGGGGTTTATTATGCAAAGGATTTTCATTAATATTAAGTGAATTTCTAATGTTAATACTTCTCCATTAATCACATTAAAGTTCATAAATTAAGTTTGAATTTAAACAAGCACTATGGTACATGACATTGTTACACCAGTGAATCGCCAAAGCAAGTTCTTCCCATGACTCCTAGGCTCATGGAATATTTCACCAATAAGCCTCATAGAAGCTGCATCACAGTTTTTTAGCCTCTATATCATCCTAAAGTTTATTATGCAAAGGATTTTCATTTTGAATTTCTAATGTTAATACTAAGTTTGAATTTAAACAAATAGTAAGCTATGTCTAGTAAATAGTTATGTAATTCATACATCAATATCACAATTATTCAAACAAAACCCAAACATAAATACTTAGACTATTAACGTAGTCCATAAAAACTCATCAATGATTATAAGAATATTGCAAAGAACAACACAAAACCTAAACATATTGTAGAAATTAATTCGTTGGACAATTTATCTTGACAGACGGACAACCTCAAGCTACAAAGAAGAAGGACAAGGTTGGATGGCTATTGATGCACTTCACATAAAACGTGGCTTGAAAAAAAGACAATTTAGTATTTAATATAATAAACTTTTTCATAGAGTTGGGTCTTAGGATTCAAAATATAGAAAATGCTTATAACTAAAGCTTTTGGACATATGACCAATAACTTGTCGTCAATAAAGTTTTAACAAATTTGTGGCAGTGATCAGCTCACGATAGTTTGCGAGTGATGGAAACTTCGACAGAGAGTGAGAAGTGAGAGGACTATGATCTGAGAGTCACATTAGAGATTCTAAGTGAACTTTAGTTGAACATCTTTTTGGTAATAGTAAAACAAAGTTCCTGGAACATATTCACATTCAATAAACCCACTCAACACACATAACCTATATCGTCTTAATTTTCTAAGTTTTAGTCTAATAATTTCCAAACCCTAAGTCCAAAAATAATTCATAATCTTAAGCATTCATTTATAAAACTAACTTCCAATCTTAATATACGTCCAAGTCAAAGTCAATCCAATCAAACCCTAAGTACATGCATATCAATCTTTAAGTTATGATCCTTGGCATTAATAACAAATTAAAAGTCAATCTAATTCATTAGGCATCATCTATTTAAACCTTTATCTCTTTTAAGTTATTATATTTAAGTTAGTTAAAAAAATATCTAATATTTCTTTTTTTTTTGTTTAATAAGCTTCACCCATCCGTAAAATTTATCTTATTTAAAAAATCTTCAGATTAACTTGTCATTGGTGGAAGCCTTGAAGTGCATGTCAAAGTATGCGAAGTTTCTTAAGGACATATTGACATATAAACGCAGTTGGGAGGACAAACAAATGGTAACCTTGACGGAGAATTGTAGTTCGATTATCTCAAGCATGATGCCTTTAAAACTACATGATCTAGGGGGTTTTACTATTCCATATATTATTGGTGACATTGAATTTTTTAAATGTTTATGTGATTTAGGTGCAAGTATTAACTTGATGCCTTTGTCCATTTTCAGAAAATTGGGACTACAGGAGGTCAAGCCAATATCAATTCTAATTCAACTTGCAGATTAATCCATCAACAGGCCATTTGGAGTTGTAGAAGATGTGTTGGCAAAAGTCGATAAATTTATCATTCCTGTTGATTTTGTTGTGTTGGATTCTGAAGTTGAAAGAAATTGTCCATTGAATTTGGGTAGGCCCTTTATGAATACTGGTAGGGCATTAGTTGATGTGCATGAATGAAAGCTTATTTTGAGAATTGGTGATGAGCAAGTTGAATTTAACACGTCTAAATCTGTGAAGAAATCGATGGATGGTACTATATGTATGAAAATTGATGTTGTGGATGAGTGTGTGAAGGAGGTTGAAGAGGAAGTTAATGAAGTCATTGAAGTGCAAAGGGATGAGAGTGTGAGAGAAGACGAATTATATGAGGAAGTTGAGTAAGAGAAGTTAGAGAGAACAGATACACCCACACCACCTTCCATTATTAAGCCCCTCACTTTAGAGCTTAAACCTTTACCTTCCCACTTAAGATTTACCTTTTTATGTAAGAACCATACCTTACCCATCATTATCTCCAACCAATTAGATTGTGAGAAAGAAGAGAAAGTGGCAGAGATCATTAGGAAGAGGATGAGAACCATTGGGTGGAAAATTTCTAATATTAGGGGGATTAGCCCCAATTTGGTGATGCATAGGATTAACCTAGAAGAAAGATGTAAAATAGTTAGGGAGTGACAGAGAAGGTTAAATCCAAACATGCAAGAGGTTGGAAAGAAGGAGGTAATGAACCTTTCGGATGTGGGCATTATTTATCCCATTTCATATAGTGAGTGGGTGAGTCTGGGACAGTGTGTACCAAAGAAGGGAGGCATGAAAGTGATGGAAAATGAAAAAGGTGAAAAGATTTCTACTAAGACCATCACAGGTTGGAGAGTCTATATTGTTTACTGGAAGCTCAATTTGGCCACCAAGAAAGATCATTTCCTTTTACCTTTTATGGACCAAATGATTGAGAGGTTAGTTGGCCATGCATTTTACTATTTTCTTTATGGATATTCAGGGTACAATAAGGGGTTTATATACCCACAAGACCAGGAGAAGACCACTTTCACTTGTCCTTATAGAACTCTCACTTATTGAAGGATGCCTTTTAGTTTATGCAATGCACCTACCATATTCCAAATGTGCATGATGACCATATTTGCAGACATGAATGAGAACTTCATGGAGGTATTTATGGATGAATTCTCTGTCTTTGGAGATTCTTTTGATGATTGTTTATTTAATTTAGATAAAGTGTTTCAAAGATGTGAGAAGTCTCATCTGGTCTTGAACTAGGAGAAGTGTAATTTCATGGTCCAAAAAGGAATTGTATTGGGCCATAAGATCTTATGCAAGGCGATTGAAGTGGATCGAGCTAAGGCTAAAGTAATTAAAGAGCTACCACCTCCCACCAACATCAAGGGAATCCGAGCCTTCCTTAGTCATGCAACATTCTAAAGATGCTTCATTAAGGATTTATCTCTTATCACTAGACCCTTTATTCATTTATTAGTTAAAGATTTCCCTTTTGTGTTTGATGATGCTTGTTTGGATGCTTTTAACAGGTTGAAGAAGGCACTTACAATAGCACCCATTCTGACATCCCTGGATTGGTCTTTTCTCTTCGAGATTATATGTTATGTAAGCAATCATGCCATTGGTTGTGTCCTTGGATATCTTCTTGCCAAGAAGGATGCCAAGGCAAGGCTCATTTGGTGGGTGCTTCTACTTCAAGAATTTGACATTAAGATTAAAGACAAGAAGGGAGTAGAAAATGTTGTAGCAGACCACCTATCACGACTTGAAGGGAGCATCATAAAGAAAAAGAGGAAATTGAGGAGAGTTTTCCTTATAAGGCTTTATTGATGGTAGACAATCCTTTTCCTCCTTGGTTTACAAATATTGTAAAATACCTCTCTGGTGGTATTCTTCCTTCTGATCTATCTTTTCAACAAAGGATGCGTTTTGTGTTTCAATATTCTCTCTATATTTGGGATGAACCTATACTTTATAAAATATGTGTTGACAGTGTGATTCGCAGGTCTATCCCTAAAGATGATTTGCTAAAATTTTGGTACAATGCTATAACTCACTTTATGCAGGGCATTATGGAGTTAACAAGATTGTAGCTTCGATTTTAAAGTGTGGGTTCCATTGGCCAACCTTGTTCAAGGATGCTTGAGATTTTATGTTAAAGTGTGATAGGTGTCAAAGAGCGGGCAACATATTGAAGAGGGATGAGATGCCACTTTCAAACCTTGTAGAGGTGGAGATATTTGATGTGTGGGCCTAGATTTCATGGGACCACTCCTATCCTCCTTAGGTAACAATTACATATTAGTTGGAGTTGATTATATTTTCGGGCGGGTTGAGGTCATAGCTACTCCAACTAATGATGACAACATGGTTCAAAAATTCATCAAGAAGCTCTTTACTAGATTTGGGGTACCTAGAGTGATCATAAGTGATGGAGGGAGCCATTTTTGCAATAAATCCTTTGAAGCTCTTTTGAGAAGATACAATGTTCATCATAGAGTGGCTACCCCTTACCACCCCCAAACTAGTGGCCATGTGGAGGTGGTGAATAGAGAGTTGAAGAAGATTTTGAAGAAGGTAGTGAACATTTAAAAAAAGGATTTGACTTTGAAGCTAGTTGACACCTTATAGGCTTACGGGACAATTTTCAAAACACCCGTAAGTACCACACCATATCGACTTGTTTATGGCAAGGCTTACCATTTACCATTGGAGTTGGAACATCAGGCATATTGGTCTATCAAGAAGTTGAACATGGACTAAAAGCTAGAAGGTGAGAAGAGATTGTTACAACTTGATGAATTGGAAGAGTTAAGGTTTGACGTTTATGAAAATGCCAAGTTGTACAAGGAAAGGGCAAAGAAGTGGCATAATGCTCACATTAGGAATAAGGAGTTCAAAAGTGGGGGCTTGGTGCTTTTGTTCAATTGAAGACTTTGATTATTTCCTAGAAAGCTCAAGTAAAGATGGAGTGGACCCTTCAAGGTTATTTAAGTGTCCCCCTATGGAGCTTTGGAGTTGGAAAAACCTTACAGGTGAAAAGAGTTTTGATTCTAGGAATACACCTAGCACTTTGATCTGTAGCACTGAGCACTTATTTCTTAACAAATTTATATGCTTAATTGTTGTTAACAAGACTGAAAACAATAAGTGTTTGGTTAAGGAACGTTTCTTTCTTTGGTGTACGGATCGTAAAACTAAAGTGAATACCCTGTATCACATTTTTCAGTCTATTGTGATAAGCAAAGCTCATATTTTGGTATGGCTTACATTGTTACTACTTTGGCTTCATATTACAATCTTGATGTGCATAGTGTGCACACAGCTAACCCTGATGTGTTTGATGTACCTTATTTGAGACTCTCTAAATTTTGGAGATCCATTCTATGGAACTCTGAAATCCTCAAACGGGCACTGCTGTTAAAAATAAGAAGGCAAGGATGCAGCCACTTCTCAACCATCCACTTCTCAGGCACCCCAGAGCCCTAAAAAGAAGTAATTGAAGAGGAACCAACTGTCGGAACAGATGTTGATAAGTTTCAACAAATCTTTAACCAAATGGCCGAAAATCATCAACAAATGATGCTGTTGTTAAGTTATCAATTTGCGCCTATTTTGTACTTGATTCTCTTTAATGTGTTGAAATTATTATTCAAAATTAATGGAATTATCTTATAATTATTTGCAGATGATTTTCAACACCTTAGAGACAAAATTGAATCAAAAAGATGAAAAAGAAATCAAGAAAACCCAAAATTTCAAGTCTGGTAGCAATTTAGTCACTAAGCGTGGGCACGCCTATTGCAGTCTAAACAAAACAATATAAATTAAATTTCATCTAGACCAATTAGAGGCAAGTGTACCCCATCAACAAGTAATATAAAATGGTAAGAACCGAATATTGTACCCAAGGGAAATTCCAACACGCAAGATAATTAAATTAAACAGTAAAAAATTACTTGGACAATCAAGAATTGATTTGAAAATAAAATAAAATAAAATAAGCAAATCAAGGAAATATGAAAATGCAAGGTATGAATTAAAAAACGATTAGATTTAATAAAATGACATAAATCGGTTAAGGTCTTAGATTTCAATTGGATTAGACACTAAAAATAAAATTGTAATGCTGGATTGATCTAGAAAATACTTCACTTAAGCAAGTCAAAACTAATGTTCATGGGTGTTCACTTCCCTTCTAAATCCGAGTAACCACTTGGTTCATAGATAATTTGGAATAAAAGGTGTTAAATACAAGAAGCTTAAAACTAAGTTCGTTAATCCTAGGTATCCTCACACAAGATCTTAAGGTTGGTCTACACTTTAGTCTCAAATATGTCACTTGATTAATTTTCTGATAAATTAAATCCTATTGGTTGTGGCATTCAATTATCTAAAGTCTTAATTTAGGCGATCAAGCTAAATTAGGAATAAATATGCATTCAATCAAGCAAAAAATAATACCACAAAATTATCCTAATCTAATATCAATCTTAACCTTAACTGAAAAGAAAAACTTACTCACACATATTCATTAATGTAACATAAATCATGGTCATATATAATATATGTTTGCGTTGATTAAATCCTAACAATTAAAATAAATAAGGAATTAAAAAAATTAAAAACACCCCCTTTTGATGTGACAATTTAATGTATAGTTCTTAGTCCATGCATGCTCACACCACACATAAACCACTTCTGCGTTATCTTCACGTCCCAACTTCAACATTCTCTCCCACCAGTTGTTTTATCATTTTTTTTTCTTCAGCTACTGCAATGTGTTTCTTCTCTCCAATGTCCACGCCACCACCAGCTCACGTTATTCCTTTTTCATATCCACCTACAGCAATGTTGTTCTCTCCCCAACTGCAACGTTTTTCCCTCCCACAAGGTGTCTTGTTTTGCTTCCACCAAGTGTCTCCTCCACTAGCTGAAATTTAGTCCTTTCTTGCACCAGCTATCTCATTGTGTGTGGAGTGGAGAGTGTATAGTGATGATGCAACATGAGTGGAGAGGAGTATGGTGAGTGAGGGCTATGTGTGAGTGTATCTTCAGTCCACAGCTGCTAACATCTTCTCTCTTATCTAACTAGCTGCAACGTTATTGGCTTCCACCTCTTGCTTTCTCCACCAGCTACAACGTGTGAGTGCCACCAACTGCTTCAACTCTCATGCACCCACGTTGCTTCAACTTGGATTCTTCAACGTGTTTTTCCTCAAGCCACACATAAATTCCCTTGGTTCAGCAGCTGTCTTCCCCCTTTTATCTCCACCTGCTACTAAAAAGTCCCCAAATCTCCACAGCAGCTATGTTATTTTTCTCCACCACCAGCTTCCTTAGCCACCTGCTGCCAAAATGTGTGTGGAGAGTGTCTTTTAAGGGCTGTGCGTCAGTCCCCTTTTGTCTCCAATAGCTCATGATCTCTCATTCCAGTCCAGCTGCCAACGTCTCAAGCCCCCATGCAGCCACACTTTTATTCTTTTTTCACTCTGCCATTAACCCCTCACCACGCACACATACGTTGTTCCTTTTCACGCCTCCAGCCTTGTTTTTCTTGTTGTCTGCAGCTACTTTCTACATGATTTTAGGAGAGTTTTTATCACCTTTCACGCACATGTCTTTCTTTTTTTTTTCCACTCCTGTGCAGCTGCTTTCTTTTCTCTTCTTTAAGTTGAAATGTCTCCCAGCTGTCCTCGTTATTTACGCACACCACTCTCTCCATCGCAAGCTAACTTCTTTTGTTTGTCAAGGAAAACAATTTACATGATGCAGAAACCACGCACATACAGCTCTCAACGTAATACAGCTGTCAAGTACGTTAGCATGGAGGATGAAAGCCTGCAGACAATCTCGCACAAATGACCAACTTCTGTAAAAGAATATTCTCTGTACATAACCGCACAACAACCTTTGTCTGTTAGTGCGCTCTCTCATCTTTGTACAATTGTAAACTCTTTAAATAGATAATACATATGTCGGCTCTATCATGCCGAGAATCATTCAAATCAAAACACAGCTCTCAAATATCACATTCTTCTCTTTGTTTTTTATGTATTCAATGTCCAACATTCTTTTGGTCCCACACTTCTTCACATTTTTAATCTCGTTTATGCAAAAACCCCCTCCTTTTTCTTGCCTTGCCAAAATGTTAATGTCCAAAATGTTAGTGTTTTGGTCCTTGCTTCTTTTGAGAGTTTTTCTTACTTTAGGCTTTTAAAGGTCCCAAATTTAATATATACCTAGAATTAAAACAAATAATTCTTAATTAGTGCAATTTAAACATTAAATAGACAAGAGTTTAGCAAATTATGTATCAATAATTAATACAAAATGCCCATTAACAGAAGTTATCTTATCATCGCATTCCTTTTCAACTACCAAGCATATATTTGCTTATTTTGATGCTTCTGAATAGGAGTCAGATTCGGACGAATTCAAATCTTCCCAAGTTTCCATCATGCTCTTTTTGTTTTCTTTACTTTTCTTCTATGTTCTTTTGAGCAACGGACGTTCAGACTTGTAATGTCGTGGTTTGTTGCACTCATAGCACACGATAGAACTTTTCTCATTCTTTGATTCGTCTTCGCTATTCTTCTTAAAAGAAAAGCCTTTATTTCCCTTCAATTTTTTTTCCACATCCTCCTAATCCTTTTTCAAATGAAGGATAGTTCATCATCATCTTCACTTGAATCTTGACCAGATTCACTGGCATCAATATTGTGAATCTTTCTTCACAATAATTATGATGGAGAAAATACCAAGTCAAATTGAATGGATTCAAAACGCTACAT
>JANITW010000009.1:19632107-19643235 GCA_027564335.1 Erythroxylum williamsii | reverse complement strand
ATGTATATCCAAATTTTTATCCAAAAACTTCCTTATCCTATCAACCAAAAAGTAGAAGAACAATTTCAAGACAAAAACAACGAAAATATAGTAGCATATAATTAGGTGTAACTATTGCCATTACCAAAGAAGTCTTATCACAAAAATGTTTAAAAGGAAAATTACATTAAAAAAATTAAGACATAAGGATATATAGCTTTGTTGTTCCAAATATGTTGAAGTACCACAAGAATATGGATGTTATTTCACCTCTTATAGGCATCCTAGAACAAAACATCCACACTTTAAAACTAAAAATTATAAATGGAAAAAAATTTCCTCTAAAATATTGAAAACAACCATTCATACCTTATGCAAAGTATTTTAGATGAAAAAACTATAGACATTTCAAACCCAAAAAACAATATTGCCCTTAAAATAAAAAATCTTGTAAATGTCGACTCTGTAAAGAAGATCAAAACAAATATAAAGAAAAAATCAATATACTAAACTAAGCATTTGAAGAAAATTTAGAACCAATCGAATAAGATTATGAAACTAATTCAACTATTTCATCTCTTTATCTCTATGAATACTAAAAGTTAGAATCACCAATTGAATCTGAATACAACCTTTATTCAAGTGACTATTCAGAATAACAGGGTCAATGGATATATAGATACAAGAGCTACTATATGTATAGCATCAAAACAATTATTAACTAAGTAGAAAAAACTAGATAAATCACTTCAAATTAGAATAGCAGTTGGAAGTATCAATCAATTTGGTATGTTAGTTATTACAATAATATAATAATTAAAAAATACATTTACAGTACCATTTATTTCTCAATAAGAATCACGATTACCATTAATATTCGACAACAATTTTCTAAAATTAGATAATCCCTTTTGTCAATATCTACATTATATAACACGGAAAACACTAATAATAAAATCGTTAAACCAAAAAGCAATTATTCTTAAAAATCCTATATATCACACCACTTAATATCAAAAATTACAACTATTAACTGATAAACTAGATTACTTATAATTCTATCTTCTCAATAATATGTCTATACAAACTAAAATTGAAACACTTGAATTAAAAGTTATAGCTTATATTTAGGGTAATTTGAACCCTCTATAACCACTACGCTTCGTTGCATGTCTTTCCACTAGAGATCGGAACCAATGGTTGTGTTGGGACTAGAACACGAGACATGGTGCTGCACCAGGCCCATACCTGGGGCTTTGATACCACTTAAACTAAAAGCTATAGCTTGTAGTTAGGGTACTTCAAACCCTTTATAACTTATCAAGAATTGCATTTCTTCATATTAGAATAAACAACGGGATGTACTCTCCCATTGATGAACCACTTGGACATACATTTCACTGGGTTCTTATTAATCAGCTAAATCTCAATTGTCTGGAACGAGTATACCAATAATGTCTAAGGATAAATGTAAAATCATTAATAAAAGTTAACTATAAAGGACCAAATATAATTATGATATCTACGTATAAAGTACCAGTATCAACCGAAGCTAGTCATATTATTAGACAGTTTGAACAACCCTTTTTCAGCTATCAATGGAATTTTTCATGATTTATTTAACCAATAGAAATAGGATCTCTAATAGCAACTTAACAACCATCCTCAGCATAAGTGTAATCATTGTCCTTCATCATCTACAAATGATAAAGAAGATAGCAGCTTAATTGACGCAATAATTGAAAAATAAAGCATTCAACAAAGGACGAATCTTTAAAGATGTAGGCCTTTGGCTAATAAATAAAAAGCATATTCCTCTACTTTTTGTTTTTGTCTTTACTTTTGCTTTTACTTTACTTTGATAAAGTAGATTCCTTTCCTCTTCTCTTTTTGTCGACCACTTGTTTTTGGCCTCTTTCTTTCCTTTGTTTTTATATAATATGGAGGCAGTAGCCTCCTTCGATATAAAATAATAAACTACTTTCGTTTGTCTTACCTTCTCTCTCAAAATTTGACTCTCACCTAGGATTGGCTTCAAACAGAAATGAGAACAGGTATTAGTCTGTTGGTTTCTATCATTTCATAACCAAGTATTTAACTATGAATTCGTTAATGTTATTTCAATTTGCACTCATTATTAGATATGTTTATTTAATCATTGTTTATGCTTTGCTCCCTATTTTAGTATTTTTTATCTACTTGTTTCTTCTATTTAGATTCTAAATCTATCCTTATCTTTTTAAATGATTGTCTTGAATCTAAATTTCATTATGTTTGGCTTAGATGTTTATATAAGTATGTATGTTTATCAAATCGTAAATTTCGATTTACTTAAACTATACTTAACTATACCTATTTGTAAAACTTGTCAAACTATGCATAGATCTATAGTACATAATGAAAATAAAAAAAGCATTAGTAGAAAACTTATACAGGTTGTAACTAATATGTATAAATTTCTTCAATTAATAAATGCTCCGCTCAAAGAAATTCAACTTTATCAAACCATAATTACTACACATTCTGAAATCTATCAATTATTAAAAAAAACGATGTCAAATATTTACATAATCTATTTAGAGGACATTATCTTACACATCTTAATTAATTTCTCTAATTCACTAGTTTATTATTTCTTAAAATTTAGACTGCTAGAATTGTAGATCTTTTTATACATTCATCAAACTAGCTACTAAAAAAGTAGCTATTACTAAAAAAATTATTGATTTTTGGAAAACTCAAAGCCTTCAATTATTACAAACTACTAATCCATTTTATATAGATTTTCAAAATTGTCAAGATTGGATTAATAATAGCACAATTATATATGATCAAGAAACAATAGAACTTCAAGAATTACATAAACGTTTTAGCGAACATTATCAAATACATCTAAATGGAACCCAATAGTTGTACTATTTGTAATCAACTCCTTAATCATATCCAATATATTGAACCATTAATTCTACAATATCAAGAAGAAAAAGAGTATTATGAAAATCGGTATAATTATGTTCAATTTGTATTCAGTGATCCTAATGCACTACAACTAATACAAGAAAAATTAGAATTAGCTCAAAATCTATACACTTTCTATACTCAAGAACTAACTTATTTACAATCTATTCTACATCAACATCAAACAAATAGTTCTCATTAAAATGACAGAAAATTTAACAGATGAACAAAATATCTTAGAAATAGACAATACAGAATCTACTGGTACCTTTCATATAAATACTTTATTATCAAATGAAAAACAAAAACAAATAACTAAGGCTCAATTAAATTTAAAACAAGACATGATACCCAATCTTCTCTATTAAAAAATTTTCTAAATAAAAAAAATATTTATTTTGTTAAAATTGTTCATGAAACACCTATTCGAATAGACCAGTGTAATGGACATATTCAAATTAATTTAATTGATCAATAACAAATTTAAAGACAATACAAAAAATACTAGAAGATAAAAGACATAAAATTGGATATATTCATTTATCTACAATATAAATTTTATTGAAATCAACTTTTCAAGAAGGAATAGATTCACCCATAAGAATGGAATAATGAACAGAAATCTAGCCTATGGAAAAATTAAATTTAACACTCATTTAAAATTAGGAATTCCTTTAAAATCACATAATCTAGATGAAATAATAACAATAACTTATAAATTTTATAAAGAAAATTTAATGAATTTAGGACAATATCCCTTCTCTATTACATATCGAATTAGTTATGCTTTAACTAATTCACATCATAGGATAGAATTTTGAAATACAGATAAAATTTATATTAATCAATTATTTAGTGATGTTGCTAAAGTAGGAAGCATATACACACAAGTGTACTGACCTTACCTGAAATTCAATATCCAATTCAATAAAGCTCAAATATTAGTCCTAGACTCTCCTTTTCTAATTCTAGCTCTATAAATAAACCCAATCTTTTTATATCACAATCATTACGTTTACAAAAACCCTTAAGATTTATAGAACCTAGACAAAAATTCAGAACATTTAGTTAAAATTACAGATCCTATTATTCCTTACAATAAAGATAACTATTCAAAACAATTAGTCTTGAGAGAATTATCAACGATAAAAAAATCAATTACAAGAATTAACCACACATATAAGAAATAATCTATGAGCGTAACTAAACATATTACCGATGCAATAGAAAAACAATTACAAATAGGAAACCAAGTAAACGACCTTTTAAAAAATCAAACAAATATCACAAGGATAATACAATAATTCGTAAAAGATAATATACTGAACAAAGAAACAATAATCAATATACAGGAAAATTTAGAAAAGCTAGTAAACTAGTTAGAAAAATTAGTCAAGAAACTAGATCTATCTGAAGTTGTATCAGAGCCTCAGACATGGGTTTGGTACAACCCCACGTCTCGTGTTCGAGTCCCAACACAACCATTGGTTCTGATCTCGCGTGGAAGGGCACTTTCAATGTACATATCGTGTTAGTATCTTCTGGGGTCCAACTCCATTGGCTTTTTGTACTACATTTGAGTTGTAAACTTTTTCTTTCTTTAGTAAGATTTCGAAAAAATCCTTGATCAGATATATAATTAAGTATGCCTAGAAATTGTTGGACATGAGTTTTGTTTTTTAGTACATCAAGAAATTGTTGTATTTTAGAAAGAATGTTTGGTTGTAATTTTAAAATTCCATTATGGAATTCAATGCGTAAATATTCAATATTTTTTTGAGTTAATTTTATTTTCTTTTTACTTAAGATTAAGCCATTATCTTGACGTCATTGAAGAACTAGTTTTACCTTCTTTAAATGGTCTTCTTTATATGTATTGGAAAAAATTATGATATCATTTATATAAACTAGAGTGAATTCTTCTAATCCTTCAAGATTATTGTCCATAAATCTTTGATAAATGTTAGGGGCTTGTTTAGGTCCAAAAGGTAATACATTCCATTGAAAGTGTTTTTGAGGTGGACATGTAAAAGAAGAAAGTAGTTTTGTGTTTTCATGCAATTGTAATTGCCAATAGCCAAATTTGGCATCTAACTTAATAAACCAATTATGTCCTTTTAAGTTTATTAATAATATAATCCTTGTGAGGTAATTATAAGCATCTCCTATAGTTGCTTCATTCAATTTTTTATAGTTAATTACCATTCTTCTTTTTCCTCTTTTTTGTTTAGAATGATTATTTACATAAAAAGCAGGGGTTGAATGTTTACTAGTGCTTGGAGATATTAATTTTTTTTTAAAAGTTCAGTACATTCAGTAATAAATTCTTGAACATCTTGTTGCATATAGGGAATATTATTTCGAATGTTTATTTCTTGTGTAGGATCTTTTAATTTTATTTCAATATGTTTATTATTATTTTTTAAGAGAATCGAGTGTATTTTTTCTACAAATATTGTCTAATAATGTTTCGATTTCAGTTTGTATAGACATATTGTTGAGAAGATAGAATTGTAAGTAATCTAGTTTATCTATTAATAGTTGTAATTTCTGATAATAAGTGGTATGATATATAGGGATTTTAAAAATAATTGTTTTTTGGTTAATGATTTTATTATTGGTGTTTTTAGTGTTATATAGTGTAGATATTGACAAAAGGGATTATATAATTTTAAAAAATTGTTGCCTAAGATTAATGGTAATCCTAATTCTTGTTGATAAACTGATGGTATTGTAAATGTATATTTTTCAATTATTATATTATTGTAATAACTAACATAACAAATTGATTTTATACTTCCATTTGCTATTCTAATTTGAAGTAGTTTATCTAGTTGTTTTCCATTTAGTTAATAATTGTTTTGATGCTCTACATATAATAGCTCCTGTATCTATATATGCATTGACCCTTTTATTGTGATTAGTCACTTGAATAAAGGTTCTATTTGGATTCAGGTAATGATTCTGACTTTTGGGATTCATAGAGATAAAGAGATGAAATAGTTAAATTAGTTTCATAATCTGATTCGATTGGTTTTAAATTTTCTTTAAATGCTGAGTTTATTATATTAATTTTTTCTTTATATTTGTTTTGATTTTTCTTTGGACAATTATTGACATAATGTCCTTCTTCTTTACATAGCCAACATTTACAAGATTTTTTATTTTGAGGGCAATATTGTTTTTTGGGTTTGAATTGTCTATAGTTTTTTGTCTAAAATACTTTTTATAGGGTTTGAATGGTTGTTTTCGATATTTTTAGGGAAATTTTTCCATTTATAATTTTTAGTTTTAAAGTGTGGATGTTTTGCTCTAGGTTTCCTATAAGAGGTGAAATCACAGCCATATTGTTGTGGTACTTTAGCATATATGGAACAACAAAGTTGTATATCTTTATGTCTTACTTTTTTATGTAATTTTGCTTCTAAACAATTTTGTGATAAGACTTTTTTGGTAATGGCAATAGCTCCACCTAAATTATATGCTACTATATTTTTACTGTTTTTGTCTTGAAATTGTTCTTTTATTTTTTGGTAGATAGGATAAGGAAGTTTTTGGATATAAATTTTTTGTTCGTATCTAGGTAACTTATAATAATTTTTTTAAATTCACGAATATAAGATTTTAAATAGCAAATATCACAAATCCTTATATTATTTAAATGCCATAAAGTAGTTCTTTGTTCTTCGTTCTTTGTTCTTCATTTTCTATTTCTTGTTTATAAGAAGCTACATCCTTGCTAATGAATTCTTTATAAATTTCAATTAATATTACTTGAAAAACTTGCACATTGTCAATAGAGAGTCTGCTTCTTATCTACTTGTAAAACTCTTGGGTAAAATGGATGATTTGCCTGTGACGTGTACTGCAGCTTTATGCCATAGCTAAGGCTTAATTAAATTTAAAAACGGGACAAGATATCCACTATAAAGGGTTCGAAGTACCCTAACTACAAGATATAGCTTTTAGTTCAAATGGTATCAGAGCCCCAAGTATGGGCCTAGTGCAGCCCCATTACTCGTGTTCGAGTCCTAGCATAACCACTGGTTTCGATCTCGCGTGGAAAGGCACGTAGCGAAGCATGGTGGTTATAGAGGGTTCGAAGTACCCTAACTACAAGCTGTAGCTTTTAGTTCAAGAAAGACACAATGATGATGAAAAAATTATTAAATGAAAGATAAAAGAGGACTTGTCACTATTTATGGCAATAATGTATCCCTCTCTAACTCATTTTGCTTAAGAAAGGGATTAGATGCTCCCAGTAGATTGAAATTTCAAGAAGAGATATCAAAATGATATCATAGGTAATGTTTAATAATTGGTAATCATTAGTTCATGATGTTGTAACATATAATAGGTGATGTTTAATAAGTATTAATCATTGGTTCAAGAAGAAACACAATTATGGGATGCTCTTATTGAGATAACATAATGTTCTATATAATTTTTTATATAAGGTATATTGAAGTTTATTGATTAGAGTATATATAATTACTAACTACATGATAAAAGGAGAGAGAAATAATTGTGTTTATTAACATATATTGTTGGATCATTTAAAGGAAAACTTCAATATAAATTTATTGTTTTTCATTGATGTTTTGAACACTAAAAATAGAAAACTCAAATAACATTAATAGTCCAATAACATTATCATTTGTTGAATGTTTTGGATATTAAAGTAGAACACTCAAAGCATGAGTGGAAAGGTAATTCATTCCTTATCAAAACATAACACTTAAAACATAAGAGGACTTTCATAGAACAACTTATACGCTTCAAAAATTAAGCCCTAACTAACAGCAAATAATCTATGTTTTCCCTTTCTTCACCAATATTAACACAAACAAACAACATTAACAGTCTATTTATATGAAAACAACTAAAAGGTCCACCCAAAAATAAAAAATGAACATACCATTTAACAACAACATTAAAAGTAGAAATAAAATCCAATACAAAATTAAAAAACTACTTACCTTGAGTACATTTCTAGGGAGACGATGGAAGATAAAATGAAGACTATGAACGGATGAAGAGAAGACAATATTTCAAGCAAAGGTTCACCAAAAAATTGTTGAAGGAAAATAGAAGAGAAGAGATGGCAAAACAAAATGGGGAGGAGAGGGTCAAGTGGGAGGATTACAATGTTGACAAAACGATATTGTTTGTTATTTAACAAACAACATCCCTTTCATCTAATTCTTTTAAGTATATAACATTTAGAAATGAATTTAGAAGTTCGTTGCCAAATGTTACACAATAGGCAACAATTTTATATAATCATCACCAATAATATAAAATTTTTAAATTATACAAATTTGTTATTATTTTGAAATATAACATTTTTAGAAAATTTTAAAGAATTTATGCAGAATAAGTAAAGTTTTGTGAGACCACAAAAAATTTTCATATCATTTATATTAAAAGTTTATAATAAAAAGTATAAATAAATGTAATATGCATAAATTTTGTGTTGTTTTGTTTTATAAATTTTTTAAATTACATTGTCATTAAGTAAATTTATATTTATACTTAAAATCATTATGAATAATATAAAATTGGTAGTTGTAAAATTGGTTACCAATTTAGGAAATCTTCGCCAACACTATATTTTCTTATAGATGTTTAAAATTTGCTAATTTTTAATATATCATAATTATAAATTACTATAGAAATTATATATAATAAATACATTTTTATGAGACCACATTAAGTTATGAAATGATATATATTTAAAAAGCATAAATGAATTTTTTTTCATGAAATTTATTTGTACACTTATGCAATCATTATATTGTTGTTAATAAATATTAATGATTAAGAATCATAGTTAACTTAAATTTATGATATTTTAATCTTATTAATATTAAAATTGTGATTCGTCACCAATGATGACGTAGTCAAAAGTCCCATACATTATTTTTAATTAAATTGCTATTATTATTATCATATATGGTAATTAATATATGGTTATATGAATGTATAGATAATAATTGTAACTAGTATAATGATTTATGAATTATTACATGTTTTATAAATTTTTTCATATCTTACTTATGTAATATATATTAATTACCAAATGATTTGGCGATGGATTTTTGAATCCTCACCAAATGATTAATTTCTTTCGACTTAATCGAAAATGAAATCGTTTACCTTAATAATAAACATCATCATTTTCTATTAGGTTAATAACACAAAAACTAAGTTGTCTTCATTTTTGTGTTAACCATCGTATTTCCTCTTCATAATTCATCGAAGAAGCATCATCTCCTCTTTTATGGTCATCTCTTGTCTTGTGGTCCTCATCATCGGTGAAGTATCGTGTGCTATGCTGGTATGTATTATTCTTTTTTTTGTTACTAAGAACCTTTCTTATTGTGCTCTATTTTTCTGCTATGTTCCAAAGTTAATATGGGCTCTCTGTTTTACAAATGGTGTACGGGTTTCCCTTTCTGTTTCTGCTTAGAAGATGGTGAATTATGTTTTGTACTGGAAGACAATAGATGTTTTTTTTCCCAACCTATGGTTGTTGTTTGAGGAAACTCTGCTAATTGTTTGATGGAAGGTCTGTTAGAGATTCAAGGCACAATTTGCAATAAATGTTTACGCAAAACATTTACATATGATTCCTTTTACACCAAATCTGTACCACTAATGAAATGTAGTACCTTGACATATCATCAACAAACTAGTATAACATATTACAATGGCATGGAATGCAGAAAGTGTCTTTTGCATAAGTTCATTCCATGCCTAGAATTTGTGGGATTTAATTACCAAATGAATTTTGTTAAACATAGTAATTTTTGATAAATTAAAATTTCAGAAATTATCATATAACATTAATTCATTGAGCAATGTCGACATGGCGACTAGTTTCTGATGATGGAAATGAGATCCGTCGAGAGGAATACGGGAAAATTCTACCTATTGCACAATAGGCTCCTTTCCTAAAATGACTTGGTGTCTTGCCCAACACCCTCTGGCAGCCTTCCAATTGATATCTGATATCACTGGAAAGTTCGCATGGAGCTAAGCCTATAGCCCTTTTTACCAAAAGTCCTTAACTTAACATTAAAAAGATATAAGTAGTGGAGTATTTTTAAAAACATGTTTATTAAAATTTTGACAACACAACTATAACATCCCATTACCTACGGGGAGGCCAGAATAGTAAAAATGAGTGATTAATGGGAGATTAGAAGTGCATTTTTCATGCTCATACACATGAACAATGAAGTTGTTGAACATGAAATAATTGTTGAACATGAACAATGAAGTTGTTGAACATGAAATAATTGTACATGCATTCATGGACATTCCGGGTATAATTGTTTATAAAGGTGATTTTATTGAGAATTGTGGTTTATGTGTACTGAAATTAATTAGAAAGTGTGTTTAGTGATTTTTGATTTTTTTTGGTGAATTTTAGGAAAATTTCTGAAAATTTGGGGAAAATTTTTGGACAAGGAAAAAATGTCGAATGGCAAGACAAATGATAAATGGTAATAGAATTTACTGTTAATTCGTAATTGAAAATTTTGATAAATGACATATGGATTTAATGACAAGTGTCATTAAAAATTGGGAGTTAATTGGATTAGAATTAGGACACAAATCGACTAGTCAAATAAAAGACCAAAGAGAGTTTATAAGAAAGTGACATATGGCAAGTGACAAGTGTCACTTACGACACCACTTGTTAAAATTTGAAATTCATTAAGTGAAAGACCCACATTATGGTCTTTCACTTGTCTTTTATGAGACATGTTTCATTTCTCCATCTTCTTTGTGTGCTTTCTTCTTCACTTACAACACCTCACTCTCACCCTCAAAATGTTGACTTTTGTTCAACTTTGTCACTTTGCTTCTTCAAAATTATTGTCTTCTTCTTTTTGTCACTAAAGACCTAGTGCTACTACCTTTGATTGATGATGTACGTGTAAGAGAAGGAAGCTAGGGTTAAGTGTGATTTGAAGTCATTAAAGCTAAAAAAGTAAGTATAAGCATTAACTCTTCTTGATTTGTTAAATAGAAGCATATATGATGATAGAAGGTTATATTGGAGTATAACATGTGTGCAGAAAATTGATGATGATTGGGTACATGTGATCGCGGCTTATCGTTCAATCCTAAGATTGATTCTTGGAAACCGGTCAAAATCAATTTATACCAAGAATTGCAA
>JANITW010000009.1:19569185-19585683 GCA_027564335.1 Erythroxylum williamsii | reverse complement strand
TTATGTGTAGTGGGATATGGAGGATTTAGGTTTATGTAGGTCCTTGGATTGAAGAATGTTTAGATGGGAAAATGTTGTAATGGCAGAAAGTTACACAGCCTGTGTGAATTTTCACACAGGCTGTGTGAATTTCTGGTGCAGGGGACGGCTGTGGCAGTGGGTCACACAGCCTGTGTGAATTTTCACACAGGCTGTGTGAATTTCTGGTGCAGGGAGACACAGTAGCAGAAACTCACACAGGCTGTGTAAATTTTCACACAGACTGTGTGATTTTCACAAGGTCCATGTAACCCGATAATGACAAAATTTCGAATTTTGGTCTTCATGAAAGTTGTAGCCCTAGATGTCTATTTTCTAACCGTCCAAGAACGAAGTCATTCCGACATCTATAGTGAAAGTTATGGCATTTGCGCCAAAAGATGTTCAAATTTGATTTTGGGAGTGAGCATAGTCTATTCTTTTGGGCATAAAACCCTCATTCGACCTCCAATTGAGGTGAGGTTTGAACCATTGGATTTATAAGACACATATCTATCTCTCCATGAAAAGTTATGTCATTGGAGTTAAATTGAAGAAGATACCTTAGAGCAAGAAAGAGGTTGAGCGAGAGAATATAATTGGGGGAATGAACAACCTTGGTATTCTAATGACATCTTGAGTTAAGGAAGCTCCGATTGAAGTGATTTTATTGCCAATTATATAACGGCAGGATTTGTATATAGGTATGAGGGTTTCGTATTAAGTAGTTGGGTTCCGAATTTGGGGCCCAACATCTGTGATATCAAAGCAAGAGAGTCAAGGGTAATTTATATGCAGTTGGGCCTCGGATCCAACATCTATGGTATCAAAGCTTAAGTATTAGGTGATGAGCAGTTGGGGTCCGGGTCGGGTTCCAACAGTTGATGTTTCAAAAAGAAAATTTTATATTGAGTTTTGACTAATTGAGTGTCTTCAAGGTACAAGCTCGGACATCATCCATCGATGTCGGGTTTGGGTCTTGCGGGAGTGGGGTATTACAGATTTGCTTAAGTTATTTCTGTTGCGTTTTGATTTCCAAAATATTTTGAAATCTACCGTTTTAGCCAAATCTTGCATGCTTTTGTTTTCAATCCAACGCTGATGCGGGTCCGTGCAAAGCACGCTCCCTTCACGAAACACACGATTGACGTCAGTGTTGAGGTGTAGACTGATGTCAGTCGTACGGATTCTGCTATAGTTTTTTAAAATAAAACACACAAAAATTTCAGATTTCCCATAAGATTCCCCGGGGTGTTTTGGGTCAATTTTTGGGTTCGTTAAATTTATAAAGTAAGTTTTTTCTTTTTTTTGGATTTATTATATTAGTAATAAATTAAAGTTTACTCCAAAAAAGGAATTAAAGTATTCTAAATCCAATTTTGAATAAATTTTCATGCTTCGGACGTTACATGAGAGAGATACTTTAAGGTTTTGTAGCTCGAGTCTTATGTTCGGTGTTTGGAATTACAAGATAGTCGATCGAAAAAGAAATTAAGACATTCTGAAGCCATTTTTTAGTGAAGTTTCATGGAACAAACTTGCCATAAGGGAGATAAATTAGGTTCTTATGTCTTGAGTAGTCGATTCAATGGCCAGTGACGCATGATAGTCACTCTACTGAGATTTTTCTTTTGCGAAAGTCTCAAATAAAATTTTCAGAGAATGTCTTCAGTACGAGTATGTGACAATGAGACCATGCATTCGATTTTTTGCATTTATCGATGTTACATTGTCACATACCTTATGCCCATAAAGAATGTGAGGATAACATTAAGATGTATCTCTTATGTTTGTGGACTTTTTGAGTACTAATGAGGATGTAGTCACCACAGTGATCTTTCGAATCAGTATTTTGAATTGTTCTGCTTATATGTTAGGGGATATCTCTGCTCTCATGTTTGGTTATTCTACCCACAAGTGTTGGCCTTACATGAGAATTTGAGATGTGCATAAAGAAATTGGATAGTGGAAAGTCGTTGCTTAAATGATCTATTTGCCCACAGGTGGTAGTGTCATGAGAGTTGATGATTTATACTCTGATCGCTTTTATGTGGAGTTCTAGTTGCATATATTATGTATTCAGCCCACAGGTGTTTCAAATATGTGTGACCAAATTTTTAGTAATGATATTATTTAATGGCTTTGAGTATCGTTGTTATCCTATATTTATGCTAATTTAAAAGATTATCATCTTGAAGTCACCTTTTTCTGTTAATAAAATCAATGTCACCATTGAAACCCTGATCGGTTTCAATACAAAGAAGTGGACAGAGGATGTATTGAATGCTATGGAGATAGCTGAGGCTGATATGGTCATACGGACAGATAGGCCATCTCTACCTACATCCATGAGCTTGAGAGTTCATAAAGCAACCTATGAACCTTGGGATCAGTCTAACAGATTATATCTGATGACCATTAAGAGATCCATTCCTAACCATCTAGTAAGTGGACTTCTGGACACAGACATAGCAACGGAGTTTCTTTATAATATCTCCCAGAGGTACACAGTCTCACTTAATATTGAGACAATTGCCTTGATGAAAGAATTATTCTCCATGAGGTATATATGAGAGAAAGGGGAGTGATAGAGTAAATATCGAGAATGATTCATCTTTACAATAGATTGAATATGTTAGGACTTCAATGCTTCGATAGCCCATTGTGTTGCTGAGGAGGAGAAACTCAAGTTTCTTACTCCTACAACCCTCAAAGCAGTTTAAGGGAAGAAAAAGATGAAGCCCGCTAATTTCAAAGATAGAAAGTTTAAATCTTCTCCACATGTTGATGTTGGTCAAGCCAGTGCTAGTAAAGGCCCTAAGGATATAAAGAAACTAGTAGTATGAGATTTAAAAGGAAAGAAGGAGACCATCAGGTTACCTTGTGGCTTGTCAATTATGAATCTAACTTGTGATAGTTGCAATAAGTACATGGTGGCTATTTAGTGGAACATCTAATCAAGGTACTTCCACAATGCAAAGGTTCATATCCAAGATAAAGCCAAATAAAGGGAAGGAGAAACTGATGGTTAACAGCAATAAAGAAGTGGAAGTAATATCTATAGGGATGTATGTACTGAACTTTGTTGTAAGGTTCATTTGAGTTTTACATGACACATTTTATATGTAATCCTTTGATCAATTTTAGAAAAAGAGGGTTAATGTTTTATATTTAATGCTTCTATTGTACAGTTGTTGTTTAATGCAAAACATAATGGTATAACCTTCTTATCATATGGTTTGTATAGAATGTGTCTTACCCCGAACTAGCTAAATGCTTCTTTGTATCTTGCTAAACAACTTATGAAATGAAGGATCCTAATGAATGAGAAGTCATACATGGTATGTCATAAAAGTTTAAGACACATTTCTAGAGCTAAGATTGAGAGATTGATTAAGGAAAGCATTTCTCAATTCTAGATTTTGATGATCCAGGAATATATGTTGACTGTTGCAAGGGTAAGTTGACCAATAAGGACATTGAGATCAACTCATGCTTCTGACTTGTTAAGTATGATACATAAAGACATCAATAGAGCTTATACAGTTGCATTGTACAATTCTTAATGTATTCTGATATTTGTTGATGATTATTCTCATTACAGTTATATGTTTTTGCTTAAAGACTAAAGGTTAAGAACCTATTAGGAAAGTTCATCAAGATAGTCAGATTCAACCGTGGAGGAGAATATCATGAAAAACATGGTGTTTCATGACTTTAAAAGGTTCGTTTGTCAAATATATGAAATCAGTTGGAATAGTGACTTAATTCACTATGCTAAGTAGTTCTGAGTAAATGGAGTGTTGTCGAAAGGCATAACAACACCCTAAAAGACTTGAAGACATTGATGCAGAACAGGGTTATTCTACCTAATTTCATAACAACACCCTAAAAGAGTTGAAGAAGTCAATACAGAATAAGGTTATTCTACCTAATTATCTAAAAGTGTAAAAACCCAGCCTTCCACACATTAGTGTATAGGGCTGCCCTACTAAGGTAGTTTAACCCTTATAAAGAAAGATTGCATGCTCATTTCGTTCATTGCTATTTAGTAAAATATCTCGACCACTTTAAGGCTACAACTTTTACCGTAGAGAAGAAGGGATCAGAATAGTGGAATCACAAACAACCCTTCTGATGCTAGCAAGGTAGATACTACAGTTATCATGTACCCGTCACTCATACAATTAGATTCGTGGATCTAGGTTTCTGTACCGTGCCTGTATAAGAACAGGAACCCATACCTGTAGACACAAAGGTTCTTGAGATACAAGATCTAATACAATAAGTAAATCCACTAGAGTGAGATGACCTGCTATCCATCTGATTACATAGTCTATCAGGTACATAGGACTATGCTATTAGACATGTTACGGATCCAGTTACTTTTACAGAAGTTATTTATAGACCTAATGCGGATGTGTGGTGGGATGTGATGAATGACGAGATGCAAGCCATGAAGTATAGTAAGGTTTGAGAGCCAACTGATTTGCATCAGTATTGCAAACTCGTCAGTTGTAAATGAAGTTTTAAGACCTAAAGGATTTTATGATAAAATTCAGCGATTTATGAGCTCGCTTAGTTCCCTAATGGTTCACTCAGAGAAAAAGGTTGACTTTAATGTTACCTTTTCTCTCGTATCCTCGTAGGATACATTTTGAGTGATTAAGGCAATTGTAGCTCATGATGATATAGAGTTATATCATATGGCTATTAAAATTGTTTTTTTGAGTAAGGACCTTTATGAATTGGTCTATATGGTACAACCTGAAGGATTTTAGGATCCAGATGGAACTGACATGATTTGCGCATTGTACAGATCAACATATAGTTTATATCAAACCTTCCTAAAAGTAATACCTTACAATTGATGAGTTTGTGACCTCTTTCGACTTCATGAAAAATAAAGTTAAAAAGATGCTTGTACTATGAGGTCAAGGGAACAAAGTTATCTTCCTATTATTGCATGTATATTGTATTAAGTTAAGCAAATTTTGGTCAAGAACTTTGATATGAAGGACGTTGGTGTAGCATCTTCTGTCCTAAGTATTCAGATTCATCAGAACATATCTTAACACTCATTAGACGTCTCATAGAATGCCTACATTGAATATGTGTTACAAAGGTTTAATACAGTTAACAGTAAACTTGTCGTAGCACCTATCTCTCATAGTGAGATATAATCTTTGAGACAGTATCCAAAGAATAAAATAAAGAGAGAGGTTATGAGGAATGTTTTACATTCTAGTACAGTTGATAGCCTGATGTATGCTTAGCTATATACTAGGTAGGGTATTGCATTCACTGCTTAACTGTTTGGTCAATATCTGGTTAATCCAGTTGTAGACCATTGGAATACAGTCTAACGAGCGCTGAGATACTAAAGGGAATCAAGGATTGTATATTGACATATAGAAAAGCCAACAGACTAAACCTCGTAGAGAATTCAGATTCAAATTTTAGATATGCGTTCGGATGATCGAAAGTCCACTTTAGATTACAGTTTTAAGTTTGCAGATGGTATAATGTTGTGGAAGTGTGTCAAGAAGACACAGGTAGCTTCCTCGACTAAGCATCCAGAGTGCATGCTATGGGGCTGCTTTACAGGCGATTTAGCTTAGAAACTTGATTTCTTAGTTTTCTGTGGTTGATTAAATAGCTAGACCCATTTGGTTGTACTGTGGTATTCTTCTTGTCGTGTTGTTTAATAACAACAAAGAATATCACTGGATCCTAACATTTAAAGGTTAATTATTTGGTCATAAAGGTGTTGTTATGAAAATGTGATATTAAGGTTTGGAGCATTTAAAGACTGATGAACTATAAGTAGATCCTTTAACTAAAAGACTTCGCTCACTTGTGTTTGTGACATAAGTATACAATATGGGTATTTTGACGTCCTTAGACACTGTTAATTAGCGGATCGTTATGTTTTCACTATGTACATTTGTATATTTTGATGTATTATAACAGTATGATGGTTCATCAATACAGATGATCATCGTTTATCCTCAGTAATAGGTGTTATCATACATTGTGATAATAAGTATGAAAGTCTTAAGATTTATGTCGATCTTAAGCATTTAAAGGTTATTGGACATATATACAGATTGACCTTGTGCCTATGTCATTTAGATTCATACAGTTTTAGTACAGGTATCCATGAATTTGACATGATATAAGGGGATATAAGTTTTAATCTCATAAAGGTTATCTAATATAGTTTAGCATTCAGTTGGAGAACAGAAAGGTTTTCTCTAATGCTGTTTAGCATTAGGTGAGAGAAAATAGGATTTCTCCAATGTAGTTTAGCATATGTGGTTTAGCATAACGTCAGAGAAATCGAGACTTACAGACGAAGATGATATAATTTAGATCATAAAGGTGTCATCATAGTTTGCCACACTCCATTTTTCCATTCATGTTAGTGAGGTATTAGATATACGTGATTGTATTGGATTTGTGTTGCACATGACACATGCATTTGATACTTTTCGGTATCGAAAGCCTTGCAGGACAGAATGATAGACTTTCATTATCTTTAAATTAAATGTTTTGTCTTTAAACCTAGTTGACTAATTCAGTAGTATGGTTTAACCGAGTTTTCAACCTGCTTTTACACTATAGTCAAAACTGCAGTTAATGTTTGTCCAAATGGGATAATGTTGGACAATTTTGTCATTCCCCATAAAGTTAATTGCATTTTTCAGTTTTTGAGTAAATTATCAATTAAGTTACTTAATTTGATCCAAATAAAGATAATAAAGTGACCTAATAAATGATCTAAACAATGAGTCAAATTTCGGGTAAAAAATGGATCCTAATTACTATGGACCGGACCCATATCGACTTTGTAATAGGAAAGCCCAATATGGAAGCTATACGTAAAGGTTAAGGTATCTTGTAGTTGCTTATATCAATCGTAAGCATAAGGATTCTCTGATTTGTTAAGAGAGTTAATGTTTTGAGAAAACTATAAAAAAATTTTGCCCGTGTCTGATCATAGAAGAGTTTCCGTAAAAACGGCGGTAGATTTGCGCTCGTTTCGGCGTCGAAAAGCTCGTTTTAAGTTATGAAGACCGAAATAAGACATTTCTACATGTTTTTATTTTTTGCCCTTTCACGTTCGATCTGGGATATGTAACTAAGGTACCATTACGTATTACATCATATTGACGACGAAAGTTGTTTTCTTTAGGTTCATGGAGAAGTCTGGGGAAGAAATACCTAATGGAAGTGGGCCTAGAGATAATGGCCATACAGTTACAAGGCTCATTTGTTATCAACCCAGCATTCAGGCTTCGTTACGTTGGCTTGATTTGAGGTTATTTTATGTGCGAGTTAGCAAATGTGAGATTGATGAATCAACTCTCGAGCACCTGAAAGTAAACCATACTCCATTTTATCCTGATAACCTTCTTGAAGTAAATGGTGTTAATTCAGATGGAGCATCAACGCTTCTTAGAAGGGACAGGTTGGATAAGAGATCTGAAGACGCTACATTTTTTAGCACTGATAGTGTAAGGATGACTGGAAGTGTGAAGTTCGATGTGTTTTAGATAAGGATCGCATCTTATTTTCTGGCGTTTTAGAATTGTGTAACAGTAATGGCCTTGTACGAGCATCAAGGAATCCTAGCCAGATATGGAGCATGAATGGTGAATCAGATTTAACAGTTGGCACACTTCCTCAAAGCAAAACAATTTATGGGTTCGGACCTTACATCACCAACAATCGAGGTCTATGTTGCAGGATCCTCCTCTGGTTCTCCAATTATCCTAACTACGAATTTCCAACTTTTTTCTCGTAAAAGACGAATGTGGGTGGGGATGCTGCATAGTATACCAGAATATGATGCCTCTGAAAATCAGAACAATATCCGTTCTAGTCATCCACTTCAGGTAATTGTCGTTAAACGACATTTTCTTTTCCAATGAGGAGTTGTAACCTTGGCTATGTTCATTATGTCATCAATAGTTGCAACTGAAAAAGCTTAACAAATTCAGCTATGCCAATGGAAATACAAAGTTTGGCCCCATGGTTCTGGCACATGTTTTAAGTTGCAAATAATAAGGAAACATCCTTAAATTATTGTTTTGAAACAATCTATCTACAGGAAAAAGTATTGATAATGCACACAATATACGTGGTGTGGTAGAAACCACCAAGTCGAATGTGTCATAGTAGATAATGAATGTGGTTCAGCCGGATTCTGGCCGAACGGTGCGTTGTCGTTTGGATCCATGAGTTGGCAACCTTCTGCTGATAGATTTCGTGTGAAGATACCTGCAAAACAAAGGAGGGAACGTCGGGGTGATGTCCCGATTAGCCCCTCCGACGCTCAAGTAAGTTTTCTGGTGAAGGTGGGACTGCTGAATGCAAAACAAAAGCTAGGTTATGATTTCGTACCTTCATTATGGGAGAAAAATACCTTATATATGGCTTTGCTCTTAGGTTTAGGTTTTTTACGTGTTTGCATGGGAGAATCCCTCCTGTGGATTGGGCCGGAAAGGGGCATGGGCTTTAGACATTGGATTGATCCCTGATGAATGGACCGATCGGCCAGCGGGTCGTCTTGACTGGGTCCGGGCCCAGCACGACCGGCCTGACCAAGTTTAATATACGAATCCACTACTTGCTAAAGACTTTTCTAGTGGGTGTCTTTCTCGTAAGACAGACAATGTTACAAAATCCTCTCTCTTTTTTAATTGCTGGATTCAGCTTCTCCAAAATTAAAGTAACATATCTAACTCAAAACGAATTATATTCTATAAAAAATGAGCTCAAGTCCTCTTTATTCTTATTTTCAGTAAACAGCTAAAGAACGATGCCAATTTACTTTTTATTCATATTTTTAGTCCACTATTTCTCCTTTGCTTCCTAGTAATATTTTTTCTTAAAAAAATGAATTAACCTGCTAAATTTGGTAGCAATATTTTTTCTTAAAAAAATGAACTAAACTGGTAATTTGTGATAATGAATATCTTATTTTTACTTCAAATTTCGTTTTTTAATAAGACTTATCTTATTTTTAGTTAATCCTGCCATTATTATTGGAAATGTAACAGCTTCTTCTTCCCATTTCAAAAGAAATTAAAACTTGCTGTTTGTTTCCTTTTTTTGCTTTCCTTAAGTGGACACAAATGCAACTCCATCTTGTAACTCTAACTTCTCCTGCCTATGTCTCCCTCATTTAGGTACAAGTGAAATGGTTTCCTTCCAAAAGATGTTTTTTTTTGCACAATCGAAAAAGTACAATACAAATTATGTGACTAGTCTGGGGAGGCTAATCCTAACTATATCATCGAGGAGGATTGAGAGATACCCTGAGGGTGTATTTACAAAAATAGTAATCCCTAAGTCAAAATTAACAGCAAAATTAGCAATGCCAGTCTGCACTCCTATTTTCTTCCCTATAGGTATGGCGGGATAGGACTACCCAGTTATGATTGAGTAGCTCGTTGATGCTTATGATGATAGGATTGAGGGATGTTATGCGCTTAGCGGAATCAGAAAGAATACTCAACCTTACTTAAGAGTCCAGTTCTAATTCTACCCGACGATAGCCTAGGTCCCACGCCAGATTCAAATTGGAAAAAAGGCCCGATAGTTCAGCGGCTAACAAGGAACACCATCCTAGATTCTGAACAAAGCTTCCCCAGTTATACACCGGCGTTGTCACGAATATGACCCCTGCTGAGGCTGAGTAGGGTGAACTTTTCCATGCTTTGTCAGTGTTTAGTCTCATCCATCCAGAGGTCAGTTTACACCAGCTAATAAGTTGCTTATGTTGGGGTCGGTAGCTAGGAATTGCTCTGCCTTCCCAAACCGAAGCTTTTGTATCTGATGGACATAGTCTAGTATACTGTAATCAGGAGAAGTCGATCAGGAGGCCTGGGCATTAAAGAGTGCCCTGTTCCTCCAGGACCACAAGAACCAACAAGCAATGACGAAGATAATAGACCAATCGAGTCCGCAGACCAGTCGGTGCCATTGAAGATTCGTGTGGAGCCAATCATGGGCGTTTAGAGTAAAAAATAGAGAGACGACGTGCTGAGGGAAGGTTAGCCATAGACTACACACTTGGGGGCAGTCTCGCATTATGTGCAATAAGGACTCTTCTGCTCAGCAGTGATAACACTCAGCTGTCGTAGTCAGACATCTGCGCATCCGTTGTTGACTAGATAATAAACGGTCTTGAACGAAGAGCTAGAGAAAGGATCGAATATGTTGAGTACCAGCCCAGCGCCATATGATCTTCCAAGTCCACTAGTGTCCTGGTGGCCATGTTCTGTTATCATTGAATACGTTGACGCGGTAGTGAACTGGCCACTACCTGACTTTCCCCATATAATTTTAGCAGGCCCTAAGTGTGGTTTGGGCAGTAAAATACATGCAATGAACATGCAAATAAAGTGAGGAAGTAAAAACTGAAATTCATTTCATAGCCAATTACCTGAATTGCTTAAATAGTGTTGAAAACGTCAGTAGAGGACTGAGGAGGGGATGGAGACAAGCATATGGGAGATGAGGAGGCCCAAATCCTCTACCCAAGGATCCAACCAGAAACAGGTCTTTAAGCCATTATAGATAACCCATTTCATGTCGTGAATCACGTTGTGCCATATAGCTTTTATGCTCCTCCAGGTCGTAGAGCCGCCAGCAACCTCGAGGGAAATTGGCAAGTTGTTGACATTAAGATTGTATTTCGCAGATAAAATTCGCACCTATAGCACATTCGGCTTCGAGATCAAGACCCACCCTAGTTTAGTAAGTAAAGCATCATTGGTTTCACGAATTTTGCGAATTCCTAGACCACCCATTTTTTTTAGGTTAGCAAACTTTGTCCCAATGAACGAGGTGTAGCTTTCTATTACCCGGAGAAGAATCCTATAAGAAATTGCGCATAATTTTTTCCAAGTCATCATAGAGGCATCTAGGGAGACGAACTGTCTGCATTATATAGGTAGGGAGTGCAGAGATGATTGATTGAATCAGAGTGGTTTGTCCTGCAAAAGATACGAGATTTTCAGACCATCTTGAGAGGAGTTGTTGGACCTTATTGAGAATAAATTGATACATTCTTTTGTGAACTCGTTCATGCAACAATGGGATTCCAAGATAGCATCCTAAATCTGTTATCTGCTTGAAACCTAATTCTCTGATCAAACGTCATTCCATAGACTGAGGGACTTTTTTTAATAAAAGCAACAGGATTTTTCTTGACTAATATGTTGGCTTGAAGCTATGCAAAACAAATTCAAGGTCTCCCGAATGGCTTGAGCTTGATCGGTAGAAGCTTCTGAAAATAAAATGAGTTCATTAACAAAAAATAGGTAAGATAAAGAGGGACTTCTTCTACTTAGTTTAATGGGCTTCCATTGGCCTTAAGAAACAGAGTGGTTGATCAGGTGACCCAGACGCTCCATGCATAATATGAAAAGATAAGGCGATAATGGGTCACCCTAACGAATGTCTCTGGAAGGGGTGAAATCATCACTGAGTTCCCCTCCCTAATTAACTTGCATGAAAACCAAGGAGACACAATTTATGATGAGTGAGATTAATGATCTAGGAAGACCAATATCGATGAAGGTATCGTTGATGAAGTCCCAAGAGAGTCGATCGTAGGTTTTTTCGAGATCCAACTTTATAGTTAGAAGTCCTTTCTTTCCAGATTTTCTTCTTATAGTATGAATAATTTCTTGGCTGATGATGATGTTGTAAGCAATCAATCTCCCCGAGACAAAATTGCAATGATTAGGAGTGATAAGATCATCTAGAAAGGGTTTCAACCTATTAACAATGATCTTTGTGAGGGCTTTGTAAATCACTGAGCACAAGGCGATCGATCGAAATTGTGTGATCGACATTGGGGAGGGAATTTTGAGTATAAGGACAATAATGATACGGTTTAGTTCTGCCTCCCAAACTTCATGCCGAAAGGTTTGTTGGATGAAATTGATCAGGGAAGGCCCTAAGGTATCCCATTGGGATTGGAAGAATAATGTAGTAAACCCATCAAATCCTAAGGCCTTATTTGGTGCCATGTCAAAAAAGGTTGTTTGGACCTCTTCAGGTACGATTGGACGTACCAGATCATGTGTAGCTTTGTGAGAGAGGGTGGGAAAACATCTTTGAGTTGAAGCTGTTCGAGAGTTGAAGGTTCGGTCGTATCAAGCTTTTCTAGGAAGTCCTTGGCTATATTTTTTATGTTACCTGGGACGGAACTGGCATTTTCGAATTTGTAATTTAAAGTGACAATGAGCAGCTTTCATCTTTTTGCTATTGTGACGGCATGATAGTATTTGGAATTCCTATCTCCCTGGATAAGCCACTGACATTTTGATTGCTGGTACCAGTAGAGTTCCCCTTGTAAGAGGAGTTGTTCCAATTCATTACAAAGATAGGTTTCCAACTCTCGAAGAGAATCAAAATTTGTCTCTTCTAGAGATTTTTGAATACCCGTGAGCCATGCCGCGAATCTCTTTTTGCGGATAAAAATATTACCAAAAGTCGAGTAATTCCAGTGTTGCAAATTTTCACCCAGGTTCCTAACTGCCCCATAAAAAGTAGGCGTTTGAGGGTTCCAGTGATCTTCCACAGTTTGGGCGAAGTAATCATGAGTCAACGAAATGGATTGAAAATGGAAAGGCCAAGAGGAAGTAGACAGGTGGGTTATTTGATGAAAAGTCACTAACAAGGGGCAATGATAGGGCTTGAGAAAGGGCAAGTGAGTTACTTTCAAGTGAGAGAATGAGGTGATCTAGGAATTAGAACAAAAAGCTTTATCTAATCTAGCAAGATTCTGGCCACGTCTCCATGTTAACCGAGGCCTAGTAAAGCCAAGGCCCTGAAAGTGGCAACATTGCACACAATCTCGAAATTGGGGATTAATGATCAGATGGTTTCTAGCGCCTCCTCTTTTGTCAGTCCATTCTAGCTTGGCATTGAAATCTCCCCCTACGAGCCATGGGTGAGAGTTAACCCTGGCAATATTCTGTAAATGCTTCCAAAGGAAGTGATAAAGGGAATAGGTAGGACTCCCGTAGATAATCGTGAAATAAAATGCAGTGTGTGCCCATTCGACATTGACATGGATAAATTGACGATGAGCAAGAAGAATTTTAATAGTAATGTCTAATTTCCATAAAAGCCAAATGCCTTTAAAAAAACTGTTTGCTTCCACCCGATAAGAATTTGGGAAGTTCAAAGTTCGGATATGTAACACCCCACTCCCGCATGACCCGAACCCGACATCGATAGTGATATCCGAGTCCGTGCCCTGTAAAGGTGGCGTGCTACATCACTCAGTCAAAATTCAGTATAATTTATTATTATTTTTGAAACATAAACATACACAACATATATATATATTATGCGGAAAACAATTTACATACAATCATTAATACGTACATTGGCCGCCGGGACCCTTTTCATGAATACAATTTAGTTCAGTCTGTTAACTTTACAACATGACCTAATCATTTGTACAAAAAATTTAGAAAGTACAATTTTTCTTAGACACTAAGCCAGACACGAACTGATCCCGACTTCTTTTAGCATTATACGCCCGTTGCCTAACGGGTTATTCTTCTGAGTCTTGAAAAATAATTACAAATTTTGGGTGAGTTTTCCGAACTCAATGAGTGACCATCATTGATGGTCCACTCAGTCATTGCAACAATAATATCAATATATATAACATATTTTCCCACTATTGCCTATTTGACCACAGTTCAAATTTCACATAGATTTAAATTTTACTTCAATAAGAACTATCACAAGACTGCACATTCACACACTTTCCATCTATTAGCATTTTACTGTGATCGAGTGCCTAACTGTCTCATTTAAGGGCTCATTAGTATCTGTCCCTTATCTGATAGTGGATACAGAGCTCATTAATACATTGATCCTGAGGCTCTAAATCACTCATGAGCTCCAAGCTCATCTTCACACGTTGAGCTAGAAGCTCTGATCGGTGGCAACTCTGGTCAACAGCCATTATAATTCATACAACACAAGGCATATCACTATTCTCATAGTCTCACAGTTATAAAAATACCCCATGACTGTTATCACATCAGCAGATGGCAATTTGCAGTGCATTCAATCAACTATCAACTATATCAAACAAAAGAAGTATGTAACCCTTTTCCAATTTATAACAGTGTTGTGACTGAGTGCCTGTACTGTCCCTATAAGAGCACATTTATCGTTGAGCTATAGGCTCTGAAACTGTCCCCTTTTGGGGATCATTAATCATTGAGCTAAAAAAAGCTCTAAAACTGTCCCCTTTTTGGAGCTCATTAATCATTGAGCTAAAAAGCTCTGAAACTGTCCCTTTTAGGGGCTCATTAATCATTGAGCTAAAAAGCTCTGAAACTGTCCCCTTTAGGGGCTCATTAATCGTTGAGCTAAAAAGTTCTGAAACTGTCCCTTTTAGGAGCTCATTAATCGTTGAGCTAAAAAGCTCTGAAACTGTCCCCTTTTAGGGCTCATTAATATATTGAGCTAAAAAGTTCTATTCGGTGGCTGCTCCGATCACAACTATTAATTTTCTGTTCATGCATTCCTATATGAATTTCATATACCACGATTTATCACTTTATTTATGTATTTAATGACCACAATTATTTCCAAATTACCACAAACGGACAAATGATTCATAATTTGTCACATGAAAAAGGAACACCATCACAGTTTCACTTTCCCATAACACTTCTATATCATATCTTAACAATACTCCGGACTTTCGGTCTAGAGTTCTGAATCGATCACAGTCCCAACATTATTCACCACAGTTTTATGAAGATAGAATTCTAAGCACATAATAATTGAGGTACCGTCTAAGTCACTCACCTCATATCCATGCTTGAATCTTATCCAAAGCATCAATTTCTTCATTATTTCTTTCCTTCATCCAAGTTAAAATTCCCTAAGCCACAATTACCCAGATTCAACATCACTTACTGCATAAACACTAAAATTGAGCTTCGGAAACACAAATCCATACCAATCATAAGTCATATGAATCAAAACCTTTCACAACTTAGCAAATCAAAATCTCAATTTTTACCTCCATCTTTACTAATTTTGGAATTTTTTCTTGGCTCATCATGGAGCTCTCTTCTTCTTCCATCTTTTTCCTCCTTGGATCAACCTAAAGAGCTCGCTTAAAGACCCATAAAAATCGAACCCTAGTTTACTCTTTCTTCTTTCTTCTTCTCCCATCCGAAGGCTCTCGACTCTTCTCTTTTCTTCTGTTCTTTCTTTTCTGTTTATTGTGCTTCCACCAAGGAAGGACGACAGCCCACTTGCTTTTATAGTTCCATGTCATTTAATGAATGAGGAATGACCCATATGCCCCTCTATTTAAGCCTATAAACTTAACCCTTTAAGTGATGCTCCAAAAATGCCCTTCCTTTTTGCCTTTAAAACTGACATCTTGGACCTTTTTTTCGATCAGATAAATAAAACAATTTGGCAAAAATTTCTTCTAGAAAGATGTTCCTCTATGTCTTACGAATCCATCGCTTCAAGAATCAGATCAATCTGAGCTCTATATCTCAAAATATCTCCAAAATACTGAAGTCTGTCCAAACCATTACAAAGCTGAGACTGAACACTACACCTAACTTCAATCCAGAAATTGAAAGTCTTAGAGGCTACATTGTCAATTGTCTCCTTCACATAACTTGTAGATATATGTCTCTAGTTTTATTTGAAACAAGAATATGATCTATTGGAGCTCTATAGCTCCAAATATCTCCCAAATACTGACGTCTATTCAAACCATTACAAAGTTGAGACTGAACACTACACCTAACTTCAATCCAGAAATTGAAAGCCTTAGAGGCTAAATTTCGATATGCTTCTTCAGATAAATTGTAGATCCATGTCTCTAGTTTAATTTACAAGAAGAATCAGATTGATCCGAGCTCTATAGCTCAAGATATCTCCAAAATACCGAATGATGTTTAGACTTTTTTCACAGGTCAGCTCACTTTAATCGGGTCAATATTTCTCCATTTAATGCCAAAACCGATCTATTTGGTATGACAAGATAGAAAAATGTCTTAAGAATCCAACGCTTTAAAAATCGGGTCGATCGGAGGTCGGACGCAGAAGTTATGGCCAAAAGAGCGGAGAGAGGTCGGTCGGCAGAAAATCGACCCTGCAGGCCGATCGACCAGCGCGTGGGCGCCTCGCTCGCCCGATCGAGCGACCAGCCAAGCGCTGCTGTAGCGCCCCCTCACCGGAGGGTATACACCGGGATGCCCGTTGGTCGTTCCGACGCATATCCCACAGTTCGGAAGTGCTGCGATCACAAACGATCACTAAACACTCGCATGACATCAATATAAATAAACCACATCATGCAAATCACTATAAAATAAAATCATAATTATCAAATTACATTCATAAAATCAGTCCACAATATAGACCAGTCTATCAGTCCCCTACAGGCCCAATT
>JANITW010000009.1:19523494-19534324 GCA_027564335.1 Erythroxylum williamsii | reverse complement strand
GCTATAATCAACAAGAAGGAATAGACTATAATGAAACCTATGCTCCTGTAGCTAGACTAGAAGCTATTAGGATTTTGTTTGCATATGTTGTTTGTCATGATATAAAACTATTTTAAATGGATGTGAAAAGTGTCTTTTTGAATGGTTTTATAGCTGAAAAATTTTATGTAAAGCAACCCCCTGGTTTTGAAGATACTGATAAACCAAACAATGTCTATAGAGTTCATAAAGCTTTGTATGAATTAAAACAAGCTTCTTGTGTTTGGTATGATCATCTGAGTTCATTTTGAATTAGAAATGACTTTATTAGAGGTCAAGTAGATAAGACTTTGTTTAGAAAATATATTAAAAATGATTTCATGGTTGTATAAATATATGTAGATGATAATATTTTTGGTGAAACTTCTAAGAAGTTATGTTCTAGTTTTGAAAATCTTATGAAAATTGAATTTGAAATGAGTGTGATGGGTGAATTGAAATTCTTTCTTAGTTTACAAATTAAGCAAACCGAAGAAAAGATTTTTATTCATCAACAAAAATATATTAAGAACTGTTAGTCAAATATAAAATAAAAAAGGTCAAACATATGTCAACTCCTATGCTTCTTTTAATCCTTTTATCTAAGGATGAAGCTGGTAAGAAGGTTGATTAAACCCTTTTCAGAGGAATTATTTGTTCTTTACTTTACTTAACTGTAAGCAGACCTGATATATTGTTTAGTGTTTATTTGTGTGCAAGATTTCAAGCAGATTCTAGAAAATCTCATTATATTGCTATCAAAATAATATTGAGATACTTGACAGGTTCTACTGATCTTTGTTTAATATATGAGAAAGGTAAAGATTTCAGGTTAACTAGCTACTGTGATGTTGATTATGCTAGAGATAGGATTGATAAAAAGAGTACAAGTGGAGGTTGTCACTTTCTTGGTCATAATCTAATTTTTTGGTCAAGCAAGAGGCAATGTTCAATTACTCTATCTACTACAGAAGTTGAATAGATGTCAGCTACAAGTTGTTGATCACAAACGTTATGGATTAAGTATCAGTTAGAGGTGTAACATCCCGTCACTTGAATTAAGATTAAAATGGTGTTTATTAGAGATTAATGAGAAATTAGGAAGAATAATTCACGCTTATGCAAAATGTGACATACACGCACATGATATTATTGATTTTGCACATATACAAATAATTGTACATGCATTCATTGACATTTTTCAGGTATAATTGATTTATAAATGTGATTAAATTATGAATTATGAGTTATTTGCATTCAAAATTTATTTGGAGATCATTAGCATTATTTCAGAATTTGTAGTGAATTTGAGGTACATTTGGACTAGGACAAATGTTAAGTGGTAAGATAAATTGATACATGAAAATTTTGTATGATTAAGTCTAAAATTGAGAGACATTTGGCATAGTTAAATGTGTGACAAGTGGTCTAGTAAGTAAATGACAATTGGACAAATTAATGTGTGACATGTGGACCAATAATTAGGAGACATATGGACTAATTAAATGGTGACATTTGGTGGCTTAAGGAAGGGATAAATGGCTTACATGCTTAAAGACACATGTTGAAATAATATGGTGACATCTAACACCTTAGGTGTAATGTTTCTGCATATTGTTTTAGCCAAGCTCATTCTCTTCTCTTCACATCTCTCACCACTGAAACTTACTACTGTCTTCCCCTTCTTGTGTTTTGCTTAAAGTTATGATAAATTACCAGAGTAAATACATGCTTTTACCCATCACAAAATAGCTATAGAACCAGCAGATTGTTGTTGTTTCATCATAGCTGAAAGCCATTTAATTCCATCCTGAATGTGTGATGATTCTGCATGTTTGGAGTAATGATTTGGAGCGATTTTTTATGCTAGGATTAGAACTGAACAAGCAAGTAAAATATTGGTGTTTATGGCATATTAAATGGTTTGAGAATGATGTGTGAATTGGACTGAAACGCATGAGATATTGGTGAAGATGTATGCTGGAATGTTATGAACTGAGATTTTTTCATTAAATAGACTTTGGTATTTTGATTATATCTTGAACTATAGATTCCAAATGCATTGATTCTTGATTCATAATAAATTAGAGACATATGTCTACAACTTTCCTGAAGAAGTCGAATGTTAATTTTATCTCTAAGCATTTCAAAATCTGGCTGGAAGTAGAGTTAGGAGTTCTGTTGTAGTTTAAAAACCGTCTGAACTGTTTTAGGTATAACTTTTAATATACTAAATCAAATTGTACGATTTTGGTGTTATTAGCAACTAGAAACATAATGGAAAAATTTTCTAGAAGAAAGTGTTACTGAAATACACCATTTTCCTTGTCATAACGATCATGCAAAGTTATCCTGAAAGGATGTTTTAGGATGAAAAAGTTGATGTGTGTTGGAATTTGATAACTGGAATGTTTTTACTAAACATGCTTTGGTATTTTAACTATATTTTGATCTGTAGATTTACAAATGAAATTATTCTTAATTTAAATTGAACTAGAGACATTTGGCTACAAATGTTTAGAAGAAACTGAATTTGAATTCTATCCTCAAGGGTTTTGAAATTAAGCTTGAAAATAAGTCTTGGATTATGCAGTAGCACTACCAGGGACAGAAATCAGGTCCTGTTGTTATTCAATAAACTGTATTGATGTAGGCTAAATTAGACTAAGGTGTCTTCACCAAAGTTATAGATTATTATCTTAGTTTTAAATTGGTATGAAGTTTGTAATTTTTGATATCTGAGCTGAAAGTTATGAGTTTTACAATTCGAGGGTATGATCATGTACTAACCAAATGTTCAAATATACATAGTCTGTGGTATTGTGAACATAACTCATAGAATACTGAATCAAATTATATGATATTGGAGTCATTAGAAACTTAAGACATGATTGAACAATATTCAGAAGAAAGTGTTGCCTAATTTTTTCATGTATCCTATCAGATTAATTATGCAAAGTTAACCCGAAATCATGTGGGTAGAAAATCTGAAGTGGTCAATTAGGTTATGAAATTGATTTCACATTGTTTTATCTTGGTTCAAATTATAAGTACAAATGAGGTTAATGAGGACTTTGACATCTGAATGATTTGATAAAAAACCCAGAATTGTCATTGATCATGCATTATGCATATTTTATATAAGTACATGTGCATAAAGGAATACTTATACATTTGTGCAAAAATGTGATATATTGTAAATGTGTTGTGTATGTTATAGAGGAGCACATTAGACACCAGTCAGACATTGTCGAACCATCTAGACAATAGCTTCTTGGAGCGTACAGTGAGTCAACCTAAATGAATTTCCTAGGATTGATTTAATTTGATATGTTAAGTTTCCAATTATTGAACTATTGCGATGGTTTATGAATTCTGGACTTAAAGTCTGAGGAGAATATATTTGGGACTGTATTGGAAGTGTTTTGATTTGTTTGATAATTTTGGTTACATTATGCTATGTGAATTCTCAACGAAAATTGAATGTCGGACTTAGGTCCGATGATTATGAAATTTTGACTATGTTTTATACATGATTGTGATATGTGGTAAATTCTGAATTGATGCATTTCATAAAAGGCATGCTCAGATAAAGACGTTGTGACCGGAGTGGCCAGTATCAAGTGCTTGCATGTAGAGCTTTGCTCAGTGATATATGATTTGGCACTTAGAACTATACTCCATGATATATATTTCTGACTGAGCCGAATGAGCCAGTATTTGTATATGTGATAGGCACTCGGTCACAACATTAATAACGAATGTGGAGTCTCATATGCATCTGTATATGTTTATATATGATCTAATTCCTATTGATTAAATGATGTGTCATGACAATGTGAGTATTTGAAATGTTCATGTTCTGTATGAATAATTGTGAAATATGTGATTTGTGTACATGAATCCGGTGAAATCATTAATGATGGTTTACTCACTGAGTTTGCAAAACTCATAAAAAATTACATTGTGGCTTTTCAAGTACAGGATAGGAGACCTAGTTCTTTAGACAGGACTAAAGGACCCTTTGGATTTTATTATGGCTCACTGGCCCCAGGAGTGTTGTGTCTTGTATTTTTGTAGTTTTTGTTAGAACTTGTATGAAGTTGTGTAAATACTTTTCTAAACGAAACAATGTAAATTTTGTGGATGAATGCTTAAAATTTACTGACTTTTAAATGATGTTATTTGATGCCATGGGTAAGTTGGAATTGTTTTTGCTCTAACATACCATTATCATAAGTTATGTACTTAAATATTCTTGAATGTTTGGATATGTACCCTATGGTAGTGTGATGTTGGAAAAGGATTATTCTATACAAGAAGATCAAATTCCAATCTTCTGTGACAACACAAGTGCTATCAATCTATCACAGAATCCAATACAACACTCGAGGGCAAAGCATATTGAAGTTAGACATCATTTTATATGAGACTATGTATAGAGAGGAATCATCAATCTACAATTTGTTGAGACGAATCAACAATGGGTGGATATTTTCACTAAACCTTTGTGTGAAGATAGATTCAAGGAAATCAAACAAAATTTGAATATGGTAATGCTGAATGACCATTCGTCTGACACATCATGAGCCAAGCGATTCATATAAGAAAAAGATAAAAATTTGTAAGTTTTCAAGTAAATAGTAACGATAAGTTATAAACGGTAACTTTTCAAGAGTGGGTATAAGAAGGAAATCTTCTCAAGATTTTAAAATACCTTCTACTTTAGAATTTTCTTAAAATACTTTAAAACCGACATGTTTAGCACTCTCACCCAAGATGATTTGATACTTTGTTCTAAGCTTCAAGTTCTTTTCATCTCACATTCTTACTTTTAGAGAATAACATCACTACTTTGAGTGAAATACTTTTGTGTATTTAGTTTTTATTCATTATAGATCACAAATAGAGCAATCACTTATCTATAGGCGACACGTTGATTTCAAATCATTAAAGGAAAATCAGATAGACATTGAACCAGAGACTGAAGCAATTGGCTAAAAAAACTTCTTCAAGGTTCGTGGGAAAGGTTTATTTGAATGAGATATATGAGTTTTGGAAAAATGCAAAGGTGGTGGATAACACCTTAGTATCAATGGTAGATGGATTGTTAGTTATCGTGACACAAGATACTATCAATAGGGTCTGTGGGTATCCTAGTATTGGAGTAAAGTTGTTCAACAATACAAAATGGATTACTCAAGGTCATATAGATATAATGTACATCAATCGACAATTCTATAGAAGTAGTGATCCAAAAGTTAAAAAGGCGGTAACCCTTGTTCTGAAGACTAGGGTTTTACATTCATTGCTTCTTCACTGTGTTCTACCAAGATTAGGGTCAAAGGACACTATGACAATGAACGATGAACATTGTCTATAACACCTATTGAATCATCAAGCCATTAATCTTCTGTACTTGATTTTGAAGTACATGATGAAGTCAAAAGGAGATTCTAGCTCTTTACCATATGGAATGTCGTTGATAAGGATTTTTAGAGAATCAAGAATCTTTCTTAACAGAGGTAACGAGGTAAAGATCGATGTGAGGAGTATTATTAATGCCACAACTATTCACAAAATGGGGATAAAGTTTGAAGATGAGGTGGATCAAGGTTCTACACTGAAAGCAAGGTTTAAGGGGGAGCTAATAGTAAGATGGGACATAAGTGAACATGGTACGTCTGCAAGAAAAAAAAAACCTCGATCAAAAGGAAGAACATTCGTAGAAGAAAATACTGAGAAATCGTCTGATGAGCCAATACCATATAAGACAATTCTATAGAAAGAGGAAAGCCAGGTTCAACAATCTTCACAACAAGTGTCATTGAAGAGAAAGGCAGAGAAACTTCAATTAAAAAAATCCAAATAATCAAGATAGTCACCAAGACTATTGACCTTATGACAATAAGAACAAAAGAAGAGGACATGTCTGATTCTTGATGGAGATTCTGAAAAGCAAGAGAAAAGACAACAACCTACCAGATCAATTGTCTCTATTTTTCAAAGCCAATCAACAAAATCATCTGGAGAGACAGAAATTAAATGGAAGTTGGTATTTGAGAGGAAGAAGCCTTAACAACAACTTTCATCTAAACCAATAGAAGAATAAAAGAAGGTGAAGCCCAATCAAAAAAAGGTTTCTTCATTTGATGTTCAACAGAAGGCAAAAATAGTTGAACACCAATTCTAACTTTATAATCCTTCTCAGCCAATCAGCAGAAAGGATTTAAGAATGAAGATTATAGAAGAACCATTAGCTGTTCGAAGCAAAAGCTCAATTATTATCAGAGAACCTTCGAAAAATTCATTCAAGGTCTAGTCGAATTGATACCGATTAATGTTCAAATAAAACATCTTCTAAGTCATGAAGAATATAGATGCATGTAATGCAGCTCAACTTGGAGATATCTATGTTTCACACCACATTTCAAAAGCATCAGGAAGCAAATTTGGAGTTTCAACCACAGATGAAAACTTTAAGGAAATTGGCAAAGTAAAAGAAGGACAATACAAAAGTATCACAGTTGAAGGTATTAATTTCAATTTAGAAACCTTTGTGCATTTGATCATGCATTTTAGATCTTTAGATTTCATACCTTCAGTCAAGGATGTGTTACACCTTCTTGGGCAACCTTTCAAAACTACCAAAACTTGATGATCTTGATCTCCCATAAGGAAAATAACCGTTTAGTCTACCCTCTGTCAAAATTATAGAGTTAGACGTTTTACCTTCAAAACAATCTGCTATTGAAAACCTTCATCCACTTAGTGAAATACAATAAGATCCTACTAATAATCTAGAGTTCTTGAAGCATTTTATAAATTTGACATAAGCAAGTCACAATTAGAAGGAAGTTCAGGAAGCATTAGCAAAAGAAATTGAGGGAGTTCATATTAAGGTTGATGAACTAGCTGACTCAGTGCGTGATCTCCATAAGGAAGTAGCACTACTACGGGTTACTATTGAACAAGACCTTAAGACAATCCACATTGACATGCAACGTATGTTTTCTGAAGCGCCTACCATGAACAATCTTTTTGATTAATAATAAATAGGGGGAGAAGGAGAAAAAGAGGAGAACTAGAAGAGAAGATAGAAAGTAGATAGAAGACATTGTATATATCTTGTCTGCAATTTTTCTTGTGTTTTTGCTTGATTATTCGTCATAATACTATTCGTCTATTCGTCTATAAATATCATCTTATCTTCTAAAATTATGATTATTTGTTATCATCAAAAGGGGGAGATTGTTAAGTTAAGAGGACTTCACTTCTATTAATTTTGATCACAATCAAATAATAATAATCTTAGAAATGTATGAAATATTTTGAAAAGTTTTTTAAGTGTGTAAAAAAATGTAAGTAGCACTTAGTCAACTCAGAAGGTACGTGGTCAATGCTAGAAAAAGCGCTACACCAGATGAAACGCTACAACAGATAAAACACGACAATAGGCGAAGTGCAACACCAAACGAAGTTCAACAATAGACAAAGCGCGACACCAGACGAAGCGTAACAATAGATGAAGTGATACAATAGACGAAGTGGAATAATAAACGAAGCATAATAATAGAAGAAGCATTATTCTAAATGATACAAAAGGAAGATATTCTAGAACATCAGACAGTTAGTTAGTTGGAGTTAGTGACAAGACTTAACTAATAACCATTTCTAGAAGATCAAGAAGCAATTTTTAAGAAGACAGTTGGAGATTTAGGCTATAAATACTAGTTCAAGTTGAAGACTAAGATAACGAATGCTTTTACATTAACAAATATTCTGTATTAAAAGTCCAAAATAAGTGAGTGAATACATCTGTAACCTAAAGCTCAAAATTATTTTTCGTATAGAGAGAAAGGAAGGATAGAGCTTGGAGAGGCTAATATAGCTGATATATAATACTTTGTGAGACAAACTTGAAGAGGCTCTGGAAGTGTAGTAAGAATACTTGTAAAGTTGAAGAGTATAGTGAAATCTCATACTAACTCTAGGACTGCACATAACCCAAGGTTTGGGGTGAACTAGTATAAAATCGTAGTGTCTATTCTCTAACACTTACTTTTAATTTTCTTATTGTTAGACTAGTAGATAATATTACTTACGATTGCATTGCTTATCAACTTTATCAAAATGTTTTAGTAATCATTTGAATTTTCGTAAAGAAATTCAAGAAGTCTCAAAAGATTAATATTTTCGAAAAGATTATACAATTCAACCCCCTTCTTGTGTAGTTTACATATCATATCGAATTTCTATATTAACAAGTGATTTACTTCACCATTTAATGACAAGATCATTACTCCATTTAATGATGACACCATTTAACAATTTAATGATGATGAAGCATGATAAAAACCCACCTTAAATGTGCAGTTGTTCATTTAATCCATTTAACCGAAATATGCCCTTCGTTTATCTTTATTAACTTTGTTTCAATTTAATTAATCCAATTAATCAATTCAAATCAAAGTCTAGTCCAACATTAAATGTTCATTTGGGCTTCTAATTAACAATTAATTAGTGTAAGCCTAACATTTAATCATAGGCTTCAAAACCCAATTTAGTTAATTCTTAATTAAATTGTTCTTGTTTTTGTATTCTAAATCTAATTCGGCCACTCCTTTCTTTTCTTTCTCATTTTTCTTTATGGAAACCTCTATTTATTTTTCTTACTTTCCTTGATAACCTTCCTAGAAACCAAGTGGGGAATCTAATTGGACTTATATAAATCAAGCTGCAATAAGCCCAAAATTAATTTAATCTCATTAGAATTAATTCCAACTTGTTAACCAAATGTCAGTCCACTAAAAACAATTAGCTGAAATCTTGACTTATTAAATATTATGAGAATACATGTTTCTAATTAGATATCTAATTGCAAACTCTATTATGAACCATATTATAGCCATCCACACAATAAAGGGTAAAATTACCGTTTAGCCCTTATGTTGGCTTTTCCTTCTAGATCTCCCATTTTACTCTATATGATGATTAATACACAAGATCACCTCTTGATGTTAATACTTGATGGGTAGCTAGTCTATCAAACTACTAATGTCAGTTTAATCACGAATCTCTGTAAAACAACTAGAAGTGATGATATCACTATAAACTTTTTATTTGAGTGAATGTTTCCTAATACATGTTTCCATTAGTAATTCCAACATGCAGACACTGGATTGATACGCTATAAAAATTCATTTTGATCATATCAAAAATTATAATGAAACACATATGAGTTCACCACTCATCAAGATTGTGGTCCATAATAAACGAATGCTAAAGTGTATGTTTTAAGATTAAAGAAACAACTAACTTTATTTTTAAAAAACATGCGTGATTCTAGATTCATTTAATAGTGCCATTATCTATAGTCAACTACTATCATGATATGAAACTCATCGTTACCTTGAAGTAAATTCCTTTAATTACATGGAGATAAATTGCAACACTACCGTCTAAACCATAATCAAGCGATTAACTTGATTATTTAACAGTGAATCAATTAATTTAGACTCTAACAATATACATATTTCCCATACATCTCCATGTATATGTTTATTACATATAAAAAAATCTTTGTACCTTATTACTAGTTATATCATGCTCATACTAATAAAACCAAACTCTTTTGTTTTATTAATACTAAATATTTTAATTATAAAAATGTAATTGGAAAAAGATTAACTTATATGTAAATACACTTGCTTTCCAGGGTACTATATTTACATAACTCCAACCATCTCTCACTTGCCCTAAAGCAAGTTTGACATATCCTTCATTCCCATCCCTTCTAGGTGACCCTCAAAGCTCTTTTGAGATAGCATCTTTGTGAATGGATCAACGAGGTTTTACTTTGTGGGAATATTTACCACATTTACCTCACCATATTTTCAATATCGTTTTCTCAAAAATTCTAAACTCATCTATAAAATTTCTCCATTATCATTTGACTCTTATTTCTATTTCCATTTACAATTGACTTGCCACTTGGCATTTTTTTAGTCAAAAAATACTCATAATTCTAAATCAACAATTACACTTTCTAAATTAATTTTCAATACAAACAAACCATAATTCTTAATAATATCATATTACAATTCAATTGTACCCGGAATGTTAATGAATGCATGTACAACCATTTTAATATGTGCAAAAATCAATATTCACATGTGTATATGCTAACATTATGCATGAGCATGAAATGCATTTTTCTTAATCTCTCATTGATTTCATATGTACCATATTTTAGGGTTCTAACCCTTAGTATAGGAACATGATGTTACATGCTCAGCCTCTATAGTTGAATAAACAATACAAGATTGTTTGACACTCCTTCAGACAATGACTCCACCTCCTAAAACATTTTTAAAACCAAAAGTTGATTTCCTTGAATCAACATCTGATTGGAAATCAAGATTTGTATATCCTGTCAAAATAAGGTTATTTCTAGAATAAATAAGCATTAAGTCTTTCATCTTATAAAGATATTTCAGTATGCACATTTTTGGGACCCGATCCGAAAACCGGATCCCAACCGAAAAAGCGAAAGAACAGAGGAAGCGAAATAACCGGGAAAACGAAAGGCGAAGGCAACGGAAGCGGATGGAAACGGAAATTTCGGATCGAAATTTCGAATCGGAAACAAAATGTGGAAACAAATAGTAAATGCCAAACGAATACAGAATCGAAACGGAAGCAAATGAAAGCGGAAGCAATAACTAATCGAACCAGCGAATCGATAAGCGAAGCAAACAAAACGGACGAAACAAATCATATAGCAAAACAAAGCGAAGTGGATACTTAACA
>JANITW010000009.1:19334092-19351822 GCA_027564335.1 Erythroxylum williamsii | reverse complement strand
TTTTGAATTTATTTATATGAAAAATTCTATTGGTTAGTAAGAATATTGCAATTGTGAATTTTGGTGAATTTAGGCATAAATTTCAGAAAATTATACAAATAGGAAAAGACATCAAGTGAAGATTTGGAGATAGTTGAATTGTAAAGATGAGAGTTAAGGGAGTTAGTTTCTAAGGAAACTAAGTTAGAGCTTAGATATGAGGAAAGTGACAAGTGTCACTTAGGCTATTTACTTTTGCTAGATGTAGGTTACTGTTTCTGATAGTTGAAAGGTTAAGTTATATGTCTAAGTTTATTCTCTATGTCATCTTCTTCAAATTTTCTTCCTACACACAGAGTTTTCCATGTAACCCCTTCTAAGAGATTCTCTGTTTTTCCTTTCTACACCAAACCCACCTTGCTATTTGTGTCTTCTACCTTAAGAAAAATCAAAAGCTGGTCATTGTACACAGTGAAATATGTAAATTGCATGGAGTTTAAGGCTTGAAGATTTTGGAGTTTTCAACAGGTAAGTAGTGAATAAATCCTTTAGAGTTGGTGATTTATGAAAGAAATTTGAGGAGTTATTGTCAACTTACTGTCAACTGTATGGAAAGTGGCATTTAAGTGTATATTCATAAATACTGGGTGGTTGGGAGGAAATAAATTTGGTTATAGTGTTACATTAGTTTTTGAAAGATTATTAGGGATTAGGTGAAGTTGAAGTTGAAATAGCAATAACTCGATCTGAAACTTCTGTGATATTTTTGTACCAATCTAGATAAATTCGTTAATGTGGCCTTTTGGAAAGTTATAAAACTTCTTCTCAGTTTTGTTCCTTATCAGTTTTGTTCATTCTGAGTTTTGTTCCTTGTCAGCTTTGTTCCTTCTGAGTTTTGTTCCTTCTAAGTTTTGTTCCTTCCCAATTTTGTTCCTTCTGAGTTTTGTTCCTTCTAAGTTTTGTTCCTTCTAAGTTTTGTTCCCTCTGAGTTTTGCTTCTTTTGGGTTACTGTTCATCTTATATATTCTGATCCATTTTTGATCCTTTATAAGATGGAATTTATCTTTTAGGTCTTCATAAAAGTTGTAGATCTTGAAGTTCTCTTTTGAACCATCTAAAGAGCACCTAAATCCGATATTTCTAGGAAAAGTTATACTAATTGTCCCACGATAGGTTCAATATTATTGAGGATAAAACTAGATTGGATTCTTCTGGCCATAACTTCCTCTCTAGACAATCAAATGTCTTGATTCTTAAACCATTGGACTCTTAAGATATTGCTCTATATCTCCACCAAGAATTGTAGCTATCTGAAATGAAGTGATAGAGATTGAGTGAAAAACATGGGATGGGTATAGTGAGTGTGCCCTTAAATTATGAACTGGGGTTATTTCCACTTAACATACTTCAGTGTTTTAATTTTATCTAGATCTATAGGATTCCAAATAAGTAATGAAGCATGATTTCAATAGTTTTAGTGAGGCCTAAACCTAAGAATGAATCATACTTAGATTAGTTTGGATATGAGACCGACTTTATAATAAAATTGATGGAAAATACCCAGGATTGTCATGAACATACATTGTACATAAGTTATTTCATACACGTGCATCTTTGGATACTTTTGATTGTAGAAATTATGATATTGTGTATATTATTTTTTACAGAGGAGCAATTGGGACGTCAACCTCCAGACATTATTGGATATTCCAGGCATTAGTTTCAGGAGAAACTTGTGAGTCAACTTAGATGATTTCCTAGGATTGATTTACTTTGAATTTATTGGATTTGTTTAGCTTCTAATTATGAATTGTTTATGATTTGATTTGAATTCTGGGCTCAAAATTCGAGGAGTTTGTTATATGGATATATGCATTGGAAGTGCTTTGAATTGATGTGAAATCCTGTATGATGTGAGTTTTCTCAACAAAAGTTGAATGCTGGGCTTAGGTTCGATGATAATGAGTTTCTGATTAAACATCACATATGAGTAACTGATATATGTAATCAGTATTTGATGAATTTTCTAAAATGCATGTTTAGATAAAGGTGTTGTGACTTGAGTAGCCAGTATGAAGCGCTTCCACGTAGAGCTTAGCTCCATGACATATGTTCTACATACAAAGCTATGCTCTGTGATTCTATTTTGACTTAGCCCTATGGGCCAATATTTGTATAATTATGTGATAGGCACTAGGTCACAACAATAGGAACGAATATGAGTCTCATGTATATAACATTATAAGATCGAAATTCATTAAATGAATATCTATTAAATATGTGATATATGTTTATGATCCGGTGAACTCATCAATGATGGTTCACTCATTGAGTTCGCAAAACTCACCAAAATTGCAACGTTGTCTTTTTAGGACCGAGAGACGACTTTAGCTACTAAGAGGCTCCACTATTGTGTAGATTGTGTTTCAACAAGAGTAGTCATGGCTCAAAGGTCGGTCAGCTAGGATTTTTAGATGGCTTAGATAGATTTGACATGTTTCCTCTTTCATGTAGTACATTTGTATTAGGTTTTGTTAATGTATGTATGGAAAGGGTCGAAAGACACGATGTAGACTCTTGGTTTGAGAAATGAAATGAGAAAAAAGATGGATTTAAAATATTGTGAACTTCTATTGATGCTTAATAAGTGATTTATGATATGATGCCATGTGAAGTAAGTGTAGTGATCGATCGTAGCTCGCCCTTATCGTAGGATGTGCCAGAATGACCTCTGAGCGTCCCGGTAGGTACTCTGCAATAAGGGGGCACTACATATGTGATATATAATCTAGTAAAGGCCGACAAAATTGATCTCCTAAAAATGATTTTGATGATTATTGTTTAATATTTTAAAATTTAAATTGGATTTATTTTCTTGTAAAATTAATGGTCTAATTCTCAAAAAGGAAATAAAATCTTAAGAAATACACTTTCTTTCTTGCAGAAACCTTCTTTATAAACTTACCTTTTTAGAAATGGTTTACGTGAAAGGATCCTACTAATTATGAAGTTCATATATTAGTTTTGTGATTATTAGAATTTTTTTGGAAAAGATGATATCAAAGTTATTCAAGGTTAAATCTATTTAGTAGACTAAAGATGTGAATGAAGTAACAGCTAGTTGAAGAAATTAACTATTTAATGAAGAGCAACAGCACTTATAAAGAAGAATGAAATAGATTTCATCTTTGTTCTATTTTTAACTTTCTTCTTTCTTTCTTTAACTTTTAAATTTCCGCATTATATTGTATGAGTGTTGTTTTTAACAAGAGGCTCCTTCCCCTTTATAAAAAGCTCCTTCTATTTTTAACTTGCAAGATATTCCTTTCAATTTTAACAAGTGCCTTATTGTTTTAAATTGTTCCGACATAATTTATCATTCAGTAGGTTCCTTTCATTTAAACAGAGTTCTATCCTATAAAAGGCTCATATTGTTTAACAAGCTCCTATCATTTACAAAGACTTTATTATCTAAGAGGTTCTTAATTTTTTTTAACTATGATTTGTTTATTATACGAATTGAAAAAACTTATAAAAAAATTTTATTCACACAATTCACCCCATCTCACGCATGTTTGCTTTTATGAAAACTAATATATGATTTTAGCAGCATTTGGTGGGCTCATTATAAGAGTCAATTATCAGTCTGAGGTATTAGAATAAGTTGTCTAAGAAATTAAGAATGTAGAACCTTCAGTTGGAATATTCATTGTAATTATTCTTTGCAGCATAACTTCAAGAATATCCTGTCTATAAAATTAAAAGAACTGTACTTGGAGGTCCTGCTGATCTTTTGGATAAGCACGGACATCAACATCCCTTAAGCACGACAAATGCCAAGTGAGTTCATTTCTTTTCCTAGTTGGCAATTGTTTAATGAGCTGACACTGTTTATAACTGGCGCCACCATCACTTGGGATTAAGATAAGCTAAACAAGTTTCAAGTACTAGTTAATTAACCATGAATAGTAAAAGTTCGGTGTTTTATTTGAAGTAAAAGAACATTAACAACCATTATAATATTCTGAGCATATCCGAACCAGACTCACAGCTAAACATTAACTGGCTGCTATGACATAGAAAGAGTCGTCACAGAAATACAATAACATTCCTCGCAAGTCATAATCCAACCTCCATGTACGCGGCGGCTCGTTGGACCAAACTTACCGTATATTTGTGAGCAGCTTCAACTAGATTATCAGTTGCGCGAAACAATCAAGTTTTTGTTTCTAAGGAAAAAAGAAAAAAAAGAGTAAAAGATAATGGTACAGGCCACGGACCTGAAACCTTTTACGTGCAGCAACTCAGTTGAATCTGTCGGATTTTTGGAAGACACCGGGAATTTCGCCAACATTTTATTTGGGTATTTAGATCAAGAGCGACCGGTATCACCTAAGAGCTGCGAATCCGATGATTACAACGATGATGAGGACGATAGGACTTCATGCAAAGCAGAAGAGAGCAAAAAGTTTTGGGAAACACAAAACCAACTACTGCAGGTATTCTTCATTAGGCATTCACAGTATGTGGAACATGTTGTCGAAATCCAAGATAGCAAAGATTAAGTTTTTGTTTCACGTAAATTTGCAGGAGACGTTGCATAGGACCAACTCCTTTGAAACCAAAGTTCGACAAGCAACAAAGGAAGCTGTACGGGATATAACTCTGCTAGGTCTCAACTGTACTTGTCAGAAGCGGGCGATCGATATTTGCAAGGACTGTTTGCGAAGAGAAATTTCGATTCGACTCCAAGCTGAAGGTTTTAATTGCGCCATTTGCAAGTCTAAGTGGAAGGACTCCCATGGTGTCCCTTCAGGTACATACATCCAATTGATACATTTCCTTTTTAGTTCTCGGCAACTTCAAGATTTCTGATAATGTCACCCAAAACTAAAGATTGTGAGTTTCTCAACATTGCTTCATCTTTCAAACAGGGGAACATATGTACTTGGAAGTGGTGAGCTTAGTGAACAGTTCAAAGAAAGGCCAGGTGAGGGTGGTAATTGAATTAAATTTCAGAGCTGAGTTCGAGATGGCTAGAGCAAACGAATACTACAGTCGGTTAGTCAAGCGGTTGCCGGAAGTGTTTGTGGGGAAAGCAGAGAGGCTAAATGAACTAGTGAAAATATTATGTTCAGCAGCAAAAGTTTGCATGAAAGAGAAGCAAATGTACTTAGCTCCATGGAGAAAGCAAAAGTATATGCAATCTAAATGGTTGGGCAGGTGCGAGAAAACAACGCTGAAGTCTCCGTTGTCCTTTCGCAGATTCTCCGATCAGCTGGTAAAGACTAAGACCTCCATGCTAACCTATGATTTGTCGGAAACTACGCCACTGGTGTTCAATAGAACTGCGGTTAAAGTTTTGTGATTAGGTAGCTTTTTTAAAACTAAATTAATGAAATTGCGGCACTTACCAAAAACAATCAAGAAGGAATCAAGGCTAGTGGGGTAACATCAAGTAATTGTTAAAGAAGTCCTCTAGAAGCAAGTCATATTTAGCACTTATTGTATAAATTATTTTATAATTAATAAAACTATTTTTTATTATTTCGATGTTCGTACGTTTATGAATTTGATATTAATTTTAAATTAACTTAATAAATTCCTTGATACAAAACATAGCATTGAGCAAATCATGATAAGATCATAATATTGAGATTCCTATTATATGTAATTATGTCAATATCTAAACTTTTCTTAGTTATAAGATTAATGAGATGCGATATTATTAATCTGAATAAAGTAGTGCATGTTACACTCCTCTATTAAATCAAACAGTAGATCTCATAAGCTGTAGACATGAGTTGTTTAGAGTTAGCATGTGGATATTTACTAAGGGTAGTAAGTACAATGAATTAACCTACTATGAGACAATCATATGAATATTCTATTCCAGTGTTAATGATAGTCTCATCATAGCAATAATGCAATTATCCTTTGACTTTCAGTAGTTAAAGATATCTCAGATATCGATCCAGTGCTTTGACTTTATTCATCGGTGTCTTTCAGAGGTTACTCATAGGGTAGTAATTGGGTATAGCTTGAGGTATTCGAAGGTAGTTGACTAGTCAATAAAGGATTTGTCACTAATGATAGAAGGAGTTGATACCTATGGCCTTTTATTGGGGTTACTACTCAGGAGTCTCTATCCAGAATAAATATAATGATTGCCAAAAATTTGGAGCATATTATAAATCTCCAAAGTCAATTTAGATTCCAGAATGCCACTCAAAACATGTTTTGTATCAAAAATAAAATCATTTAAGGATTGTAACTTCTTAGTGAAATTGATGCCCCTTATATTCCAAACAATTAAGGATATGGTGAATAAGTAAGTGTTTTGGACACCCTATATCTACTTTTCTTTCTCGACTTTGCTCTACTGACAACCTTAAATTCCTAATTGGTCATTTCATTTATTTCTGAAGCTATATGTGAGCTTCTAAAAGGGATAATAGGTGCATAGTTTGCTTCTGAGTTGAGTTTATCATATTGTGACTATAAGTGCATCACATTGTGACTAGATGTTTCAAAGATGAATTGAAGCCTTAATGTCTCTATTTTAGGAGTGACAATAGTTGAACAATAGTAGAGATATAAAAAATTGCCCAGCTTAGCCCAACCTTTGGTCAATGGGTTTGGCCTGGTCAAACCGAGCCATGAGCTAGTTGGGTAAGGTTTGAGAAAATTTGGGCCAGGGCCAGGCGGCCTGAGCCAAGCAACCCAGCCTGTGGCCTTCCTATAACTACAAATAAAATGGCATAGTTTTTTTTGTTGCAAAATGGTGTCGTTTGGTTCATCTTTAAAATATTTCTTCCACCAAGAAAACGTCATTTTGCTTTAAGAGTAAGCAAAATGACATTGTTTAAGATATAAGGCAGTTAATCAAACACAAGAAAAAATGAGGTCGTTTTCTTGCAAGCAAAAATGACATCATTTTGCCTCTCGTTAAATGAAAACCACCCAACCTCTCCCTCCCTTCCTCGCCCCTCAGCCTCCTGCCTCCGCTCCCTTTGTCCCCAACTTCTCACTAATAGTCTCACCAAGTTGGTTTCACAGTTTCACTCTTACTTACACAACACTTTTCACTTCTTGGTTCTTCTTATTCGTTTCACTTTCTTCCTTCTTTCTTCTTCTTCATATATCATTTTTCATGTGCACATGGAAATCACCAATGGTGAATGGTCCAATGTACTTAGTAAGGTAATCTCTCATTCTCTCTTTGTCAATTTGGTTTTTTTGTTTGTTTTAAGAACTGATGTGGTTAATTTGATAACTTTGTATGCTAATATTGGGAATATGGGATAATGCTTGTGATGTTTTTGGTGAAATGTCGCAGAGATTGTTAGTTGTTCGTCACAGTTATAAATAATTCTTTCCTTATAAAAATATTAGAATCTAACCATAAACATTTTCTTTAATCTTCCTTATATTTTTAATTTGAAAAAACATTTTAAATGATGAATCTTAATTATGCTAGCAGCTTCAAGTTACTATAAATGTCAAATATATCAATTAGCTTAATCTTAATTAATCGTTAATATACTCTGTTTTCTACCCATCATTGAGCAATAACTTCAGAAAACTAGAGGGCACTAATGACCATCACCTAAAATTGACAACTTAGTTTAATACAATCCTTTTCATGTATAGATAGGTATGTTTTAAGTTATTAGCTCAAGGTGGCTACATGATTACGTGTTAACTAACCAAGATTAGCATATTTAATGATGGATTTCACTTATCTGCATTGAAAATTTTGTTGAACAATTATCTTGCATATGAGGAAGACAATGTGTTTATGGAACCATTATGCATCATAAGGTTTAGAAAGCATTTTGGTCACTCCTTCTCAACCAATGAAGCCACTCCATTTGATGCTTAAGGTCCACACTTTGAACCTTATACAAATAAAACTGTATGTTCAATATTGGTTAACTAGTGACAATCCTCTTTAAAAAAGTACTTGAAATACTTGGAAAATCATTGTCATATTGTTAATATTACTGTAATATCACTCCAAATCTTAAAAACAACGTGTTTTTATGATAAGAAGTTCTGAATTCATGTTCTACATGATTCTATCATCAGCCACCTTTTAGAAAGCTTATGGTTAGACATGTAGCATCGACCCTTTTTCTTTAGCCATGTTTTCCTTTCCTCCTCCACTTCTTGGATATGCTTCACTATTATTTGGAACCAACAGAAGAAACTAATCATATCCATCAGGTGTTTAATTTAAAAGTTTAATTTTGCTCTTCTTGTTATTTAATTTAAGGTGTATATTGTTCCCTTAATGTTATCAATCCACATTCCAAAGTGGATCTTTCACATTTTTAATAGAACATGTTAGTTCTTCAATATTTATTTTTAAATGTTTGTTATTACACAGTAACATATCCTAATTCCTACATTGCATGTTAACTTGATATAGGATGTGAAATTTTTTAATATTTTCAAGTTTTTAATATTTTTAAAATAAAAAATAAAATATTATTTCATAATTATATAAAAATTATAAAATGTTACTATATTAATATTACTGTAATAATCATAAGTGAAAGACAAGTTATTTATCATGATTAGGAGTGATACGAAAGGTACTCTATCTTTGGATGTTTTGTACATCTAGAAGAATGAATAGGGGAGAATTAAGATTGAAACAAAAGAAAAATGAGATTAATGCTTTCGTAAATATGGAGATTTATTAAGTAAGCCTCTAGGTCACATGATTGTCACTACACTACCAAATATGGAGATTTATCAAGTACGTCTCATTATCCTTAAAGTAATGCTTTTGTAGATAAATGTAGGATGCATATATACACAAAGATGGATTTATATGTCAGAAAGTGTAATGCAAATGTTTTTAGAGGATTAATACATATAGCATATTTTATATCATCTTTTTATTAATCCTCTAAATGATCAACCTAACTTACTTGGACATTCTAGCATATTCAAAGTTTGGACATTCTTTGATTTTCTTGAACATTTTGTTTTATATGGAACATTTTAACTAGAATATAGGAAAAGTATTTTGATTAAGAATGTGTCATTTCCTAATGTATTCTTATTTCTAGTCTCAAGTATTTATATTTTTTTCAATTGGATGAGCATATTCTTTCAATTGAGAGTTCTAATCCAGTACCAGAGGTAGAAGTGGAAACTTTTTTTCCAACACCAAGTGAGGATAGAAGTTCAATTAGATCTCAATTTACTTAACATAAAAGTGAAGTTTGGAATCACTTTACGAAGACAATATCGATAGATGGAATTGAAAAAGCATAGTGAAATTATTGTCAAAAGTTGTATTCAATTGGTTCGAAAGGTGGAATGCCTCATTTAGACATATGGAATCATGTACTATAAGGAATATGGTTTTAAGAGGTCAAACAATTTAGACTATTAACCTTATGAAAGGAAAGAATGAAATGACCGTAACAACTTTTGATAACCATAGATCAAGAATTTTGATGGATAATATGATTATTAGAGATGAACAACCATTGTCCTTAGCTAAAAGCAAAAGATTCAGGATATTTCTTAATTCTCTCCAACTGGCTTTTAGGGTTCCAAGTCGGAATACATTAAGGAATAATATTTTCAAAATTTATAAGGACAAGAAGAGAGAACCATTAAGAGCATTGTTAAGTGTTCAAGGATGAATTATCATAACAACGGACACATAGACAAATGATAACTAAAAGAAGGATTACGTGGTGGTAACGACACATTATATTGATAATGGTTGGAAGTTATACAATAGACTTTTGAGGTAATTTATATTCTTTAATATTGTTATCATTTATTTTTTTCATTATTTTATGAATTTATGATTCATGTTGGTATGCTTTTTCATGATAGGTTCATTTATGTGTCGACACCGGATACAAGCAAAAAATTGGCATACGTGTTGAATGACTATTCGATGAATTTGAATATTGACAACAAAGTATCCTCCATCACAGTTGATAATTGTAGCACAAATGATGTTATGATTGAGAAGTTGAAGGGTAAGATGCGGGTTGGGAGCTTATTGGCTAGAGGTAAGTTATTTGATATGCATTGTTTTGCGCATATTCTTACTTGATTGTGAAGGATAGGTTGGAGATGATAAAGGAAGCAATAGAGTGTGTTTGGAATAGTGCTTTATATTGGAATGCAAATCCTAAAAAATTTACAAATTTTGAAGATGGTGCACAAATTTTATGCATTCCAAATTCAAAAGAGTTGGTTTTGGATTGTCCTACCAGATGGAACTCAACATTTAAGATGTTGGAATTGGCAATCCCATATGCTCATTTGTTTATTAGACCAGCCAAAAGGGATTCTCAGTATACCTACATACCATCAAAGGATCAATGTGACTTGGTTAGAGAACTTTGTATGAAGTTAAAATTATTCAATAATTGGACTGAATTATTCTCAAGAACAATATCCAACTTCGTACTGTAATAGATAATCAATTCACGTTTGTTGAGTTTTTGTACTACATTTAAGTTGTAACTGTTTAATTGCTTTAACTAGATCTGTAAGAAATCCTTGATCAGATATATAATTTAATAATCCTGAAAATTTTGGAACCTCAGTTATATTTTTAAATGTGTCAGGAAAATTATGTAATTTTTCAAGAATGTTAGGATGTTTTTGAGAAATCAATTATAAAATTCTATACCTAAATATTTGATATTTTGATGTGCTAATTTAATTTTCTTTTTTCTTAGAATTAATCCTTTATGCTGACGTCTAGATAAGACTTGTTTTACTTTTTGTAAATGATCTTCTTTATTTTTATTGGAAATAATAATAATATCATCTATATAGGCTAATGAAAATTCCTCTAATCCTTTTAAGTTATTATCTATAGATCTTTGATAAATTCCAGGGGCTTGTTTTAATCCAAAGGGTAATACATTCTATTGGTAATGTTTTTGTGGTGGACAAGTAAAGGCTGTTAATGGTTTTGTATTTTTCATGTAATCGTAATTGCCAATATCCTGATTTTGCATCTAGTGAAGTAATCCAATGATGTCCTTTTAATCGACTAATAATATAATCTTTTCGAGGTAATTTGTATGCATCTCCTATAGTAGCTTTACTTAATTCTTTATAGTTAATTACCATTCTTCTTTTACCATGTTTTTGTTCAGAATGGTTATCGACATAAAAGGCTAGGGTTGAATATCTACTTGTGCTAGGTGAGATTAATTGTTTTTGTAATAATTCATAGCATTCAGCAATAAATTCTTGTACATCTACTTGTGTATACGGTATGTTATTTTTAATATTAATTTCCTTTGTAGGATATTTTAATATTATTTCAATTAATTAGTTATTACTATTTTTTATAAGGTCAAGTGGATTTGCACTACATTCTTTTTCTATTAAGGTTTCGATTTCATTCTATAGAGTTAAATTATTAAGAAGATAAAATTATAATTGATTTAATATTTTGGTTACAAGTTGTAAAGTTTTATAATAAGTTGTATGATATATAGGAATTTTAAGAATGATAGATTTTTTAGTTAAAGAATTTGTTATTGGTGTTTTAAAAGTTATATAATGTAAATATTGACAAAAGGGATTGTATAGTTTAAGAAAATTGTTTCCTAAAATCAATGATAATCCTGATTCTTGTTGATATATTGATGGTATTATAAAACTATAATATTCAATAATAATTTTATTATAATAACTGACATACCAAATAGATTTAATGCTTCCATAAGCTATTCTTATTTGTACTTATTTAATTTTTCCCAGTTGTTTAATAATGTTTTAGAGCTATACAAATAGTAGTGTCGGTGTCTATAGAAGCATTAATTTTTTTATTATGAATAATCACTTGAATAAATGTTGTATTTAGATTTAGTTGTTAATTATGAAGTATGGATTTCATATTGGTATAATGAAGAAATTGTTGAGTCTGTTTCATATTCTAATTCTATGGGTTCTAAATTATATTTTAATGTTGAATATAAAATATTAAAATTTTCTTTAGATTTATTTTGGTGTCTTTTTGAACAACTATTTGCATAATGACCTTCTTCTTTACATATCCAACATTTAGATTTTGTATTATTTTGAGGAAAATATTTTTTGGTTTATATTGTCTATAAGCTTTTCTTCTAAAAAATTTTTATATGGTTTAAATGGGAATTTTTTGGGATATTTTCTCCATTTATATTTATTGTATTTTTGTTGTCTTCGTTGTTTTTGATAGGTAGGTAATTCACATCCATATTGTTAAGGAACTTCATAATATTTAGAACAACATAATTAGATATCTTTATGTCTTAATTTTTTATGTAATTTTTCTTCTAGACATTTTTATGATAATACTTCTTTTGTTATTGAAATAGCTCCACCTAAATTATAAGCTACAAAATTAGCATTTTTTTAATTAGAAATAATTCTTCTATTGTTTTATTTATTGGGTTAGGTAATTTTTGGATAACCATTTGTATATACATTTCTTGTTCTATATGAGTTAATTTATAATAATTTTTTTGAATTCACAAATATACTCTTCTAAGTAGTAGATATTGCATATTATTTAAATGCCATAAGTTGTTTTTTCTTTCTTCATTTACAATTTCTCATTTATAGGAAATTATATCTTTTCCAATAAATTCTTTATAAATTTCATTAGTAACCACATGAAATGCTTTTATTCATTCGATAGCATCAAGAAATTCAGTAGTATTTTTATTTGTATTTCGTTATCTAATAAAAATTTTACTACAATACTAGTAGTTTTATATGTAATAAAATTTTGTAAGGTACTTATATTTGTTAGTCCTTAAAAAGGTTTTTCTAGTTGTATTACTAACGCTAATCTATTAGACCATTCTATTAATACTTTTTCTGGTGATAATATACAATATAAATTAAGAATTCCATTAAGTCCTAAGGTTATGTGTTTTGGTGTGTAATTTGTAGGAATTTTTTTATTTTATTATCCTTTCGATAATATCCAAAACGATTTAATTCTTCTCTTTCAATAGGTTTATAATTCCAATTATAGTTTGATTGTTTATCTCTTTTTCGTTTTTCTCCACTTCGACTTGTTTCTGGTTGTTCTTCATTCTTATGTTGATCTACATATATTGATTGATATGAATCATATCCATAAATAATTTCATCTTGGTCGGATATAGGTTTTATGAGTTCATTTTTTAAAGAATTGTTTGCTAGTGTTAATTTATTGACTAGTTGTGTAATTTCTTCTAATTGATTTTTGATATCTTTTTCTATATCCTCCGTGGTTTTACTAAAGTTATATTAGATGTAGTGGATGGCTCTGACAACAATTTTGATTCGGGCATTATTTCTTTTGAATTTACTTTAACTTGGATAATTGTTCATAGGTTGTTCTAATGATTTTTGACTTTTATTAAATTCATTATAATTTTGAATTAAAGCTAGTATAATAGCAATTATTTCTTTTTCTATATGTTGTTTTTGATCGAGTTCTTCTTTTTCAGTTGTTATTTTTGGTTCAGTGATTCTAGTAGATTTTTCCAATCTTATTCCTGGTTCGGTAAATTTGATAGGTCTTTCTAGTCTTACAGATTGTGATCTTAATGGAGATTTTTCTTTAAAGGGCTGGTTTTCAAATAAAGATAATCGTGAAGCAGATGATTCAAATAATTTAATTAGATATTTATTTATGGTATTTCCCGTAAATTAGTTCTTAAATTAGTACCTACTTTTGCTACATCATTAAATAATTGCTCAATGTAAATTTTATCTGTATTTTTAAATTCAATATTATGATGTAAATTAGTTAAAGCATAACTAATCTGATAAGCAATTGAAAAAGGGTATTGAACTATAGTCATTAAATTTTCTCTATAGAATTCATAAGCAATAGTAATAATTTCATCTAAATTTTGTGATTGTAAAGGGATTCCTAACTTTAAACGAGTATTAAATTTTATTTTTCCATAAGCTAAATTTCTATTCATTATTCCTATCACTTGATATTTAAATTATTCATGTGTTTGTCTATGATAGCCATTCGTATTGGAGACTTTATTCCTTCTTGGAAAGTATAATTTAATAAAATTTTAATAGTAGATAGATGTATATATCCTATTTTATGTCGTTTTTCGTCTGGAATTATTTGTAATTGTTTATAAATTTATTCTTGATCTATTAAATTTATACAGATATGTCCATTACATTGTTCTACTCTGATAGGTGTTTCATGAATTAGTTTTCCATAATAAATAATATTCTTACTATTTATTATATTTTTAATGAGATGATGATTAATATCTTGTCCAACATTAAGTTTTAACAGTGTTTTGGCAATTTGTTTTTTTTTTCATTTGATAATAATGTATTAATATGAAAAATTCCATTAGATTCAGTTAATTTTAAAGTATCTACATCTAATATATTATCTGTAGTTATTTCTGACATATTAATGAAAAAGTCTTATATGCTCGGTTAATAGATTATTTGTATTTTGTAAATCTTGACTATATGAATTATAGAGATTAGTAGAAATATCAGTTTTTTCTTTAGTAGGTATTAATCCATTATTATTAATGAAAAATTGTAAATAATTATATCGTTCTTCATAATAATCTTTTTCTATTTTATATCAAGATACTAAACTTTCAAAATACATAATCTCATTATGTAGGTGATTATAGGGAGTTTGATAATGTTCTTGAAAACGTTTATAAAGTTATTTTATTTCTTCTTTTTCTTAATGATATAAAGTCGTATGATTATTAATAATATTTTGAAATGTCTGTAGAGTATTTGTAGAAGCATTAATAGATATAAGAAAGGTATATGTTGAGGTAAATGTTTTGATTGATTGTTGACTAACTCTTATTTTTGTTTCCATATGTATTATTGATGAATGACTAGATCTATAAATAGCACAACTAGGCATTAATAATAGATTTTGTTAAGAAGAAAGCTGATAAGAATATTGTTAAATTTATAGATCAACAATCATTAAGAAGGTCTATAAGAATGTTTTTATCTAAATAAGTTAAACTAAAGATAACAATGGGTTTAAAGAAATAAATAATTATTAAATAAAAATAGATGCTAAATGACGAAAAGATAAAAATGCAAGTAAACATACCTTGTTGTCTCGTTTTCTCTTAAACGCCAAATCTTAGGCTAAAGCGAGAAGTTTAAAGACTGGACAGGAGTATGGAAACTAGGAGTTTATTTTTTCACACTGAGTTAAACCCAAAGCTTACATTATATAGGAACGAGGATAGCAAAAAAGAAAGAAAATTAGATTCTTAAGGAATTTACTTTTATTGTTTGGTCAATAATTGAGTTGCCTACTTCACATGATAAATAGTAAAATTACATAATTGAAGTTACTGGCAAATAGGAGGAATATGATTTTAACTTTTTCTTTATTCTTCAATGATGGGATCTACTGAAAAGTTATCATCTCTATCTCCACCTTCTTTTTCTTTTTGTAATGTGGAAGGGCAAAACTTGCAGTGGTGTTGTGAGTGTTGTCATAATTGTTGATAGATGGCCTCCTTCTATTGATGTGATAATTCATTGAGTACTCCATAATTTGTTGAAAAAGATGCTTCAAACTATTTTATAAGTTGAAATGATTCATTGGAAATGGGTGTTTTGTATGCAAAGGTCATTAACATATTAACACCTCTATAGTTCCATTTGATTAGTGATTACTAAGTAATTTTGAGACTTTTTTGATAGATTCCTTTGAGACAATGAAGATTGAATTGATTAATGAGATCCCATTCAAATTCATATTTCAAAGGGTCACTAATTGGAGGGTATGTGCCATTACTGATGCCAATTTTTATATATGCTAGGCAGGATAACTATACTTTTGCTTCCTTGAGGATCTCCGCTTGTTTAAAAATAGGATAGTTGCTAAATACTTTAATAAATATTTCTCTTTCTTAAGCAAATCTCTCTTTGTAATTTTTAACTGTAAGAATAAATCTGGCAAGAAATTCGAAAAGGATGGTTAAATTGGATAGGTAAATGGTATCCACTAATTCATTTTGAAAGAAGAGAAAAGTGGCGAGTGCATTTGCTTCAGGGAAGATAATTGCTTTTGGTCCATAACGTCCTCGGTTCTGAGGGTAATACTGGAATATTTTTTGATCTTCTTTCCAATCATTTAATTCCTGAAAATAGTAATAAAATATTTCAGAGGTTATTTTTTCATTTATTTCTTGATAGCTTTAGTAGGGATAGAATTGATTTTTTCCATGTTAATAGGTTTTCTAAGGGTTTTTATTGGAGAGGAGGTTGGTTGTTTTCAAAGATTTGTTTATATTGAGGTCATAAAGAAGGTTCTCTAAATTCTACTAAGCCTTTTTCCTCTTTAATAGGTGTTATAGCTTCGACGAATAATGGAGGACTTACCTGTGATGTGAACAACAACTTTATGTCATTCATCATAGAGACCAGCCATGGGTCCGTTAAAAATGACCTATGTCTTGGTTTCCTTGAAGTTAGTTTTTTTTTTCTGATAAAGGGGTAAAGGTGTCTGGATAATTTGTTGAGGTGTTATTGGTTGAATGTTTGGTGTTTGGACATTGGCTAATTGAATATTTGCAGTTAGTGGTTTGTCATTGGATATTTGTTTTTCAAGAAAAGTAATAGTGGCTCGTAACTGATTGATTTCTTTTGTTACAGTGCCCACTTGTTGTTGAAGATCAATTAACTCATTTTCTTTTTTAATGAGTGATTCCTTCAGGCTAAGGATAGCTGTATCCATTCTCTTGTTAATATATCTACAAGATTGTTAGTAGAAGATTTGATATAATAAATTTGAAAATTGTACTAATTTAATTTGAGTTGCCATCTACTCAATCTCCCTTGATTATAATTGGTTTTAATGTTATATCCAGTGAATCCACTTAAATACTTAGAATCTATTTGAATATGAAATTCAACAGGTAATAAATCAATTTTCTATTTTCTTAATGTTTTAATATATGCAAGTATTTTCCTTTTCATGAATATGATTTTTTTTTTCAGTGGGATTAAAAGTCTCATTGGTATATTTACATAAAAGATATTTTTTTGAATTAGGTGGTTGTGCCAAAAGGCAGCTAGCCCATGTATTAATACTTGCATCTATTTGTACAATTAATGTATCCTTAGCATTATAATTATATAATGCTAGTAAATCTTTAAAAAATATTTTTTAATAATTTAACGACTTTTGTATCTTCATCAGTCTATGTCCATTGAGTTTTTGTACTACATTTAAGTCTTGCCTTAGCTAAATCTTTAAAAAATTCTTGATCAGATATATAATTTAATAATCTTAAAAAATTTTGAACCTCAGTTATATTTTTAAATGTGTTAGGAAAATTTTACAAGTTTTCAAGAATATTATGTTGTAATTTGAGAATTCCATTATAAAATTCTATACTTAAATATTTGATATTTTGTTGTGCTAATTTAATTTTCTTTTTGCTTAGAATTAGTCTTTTATGCTAACATCTAGATAAGACTTGTTTTATTTTTTGTAAATAATCTTCTTTATTTTATTTGGAAAAATAATAATATCATCTATATAGACTAATGAAAATTCCTTTAATCCTTCTAAGTTATTATCTATAAATCTTTGATAAATTCCATAGACTTATTTTAATCCAAAGGGTAATACATTGTATTGGTAATACAAGTAAAGATTGTTAATAGTTTTGTATTTTCGTGTAATCTTAATTGCCAATATCCTTATTTTGCGTCTAGTGTAGTAAA
>JANITW010000009.1:19300178-19311192 GCA_027564335.1 Erythroxylum williamsii | reverse complement strand
ACTAATATTTTTATATAATTAATAATAAAATAATAAACCTCTTACAACAACCATTTTAATATAAAGGGTATAAAAGTTATTTATTATACATTAAATTCCATTCCATTCATCTTTCAAACAATATTTCACTACATTACATTATGAACCCTTCCATCATTCCCAAACAACTTTTTACCATATTACATTCCATTCCATTATAAACCATTCCCTTCCCTTCCATTTTATTATATTTCATTCCATTAATTAACATCCAACCAAACAGGGCCTAAGTAGTGTCTGATCCAATGGATAACAATATCTACTTAATGGGAAGGTAACTTGGAAAATTATCTTTAATAAATTGAAAACCCTTTATTTATTTGATAGACCATTCATTGCCACTAACTAATTCAAAGCACCAATTGTCCAAATAAAATAACTTGTTTCATTTTTACTATTTCAACCTTATTTCAACATATCTCATTTATATATTTATATAAATCTCATATATATGTGAATGAGATAAAAACAAAAGATTTATTCCCCAATTATCATACTATATTTAGGTGAATTTTCTATTTCTATTGACATATTTGATTTCATGGCAAAGTTTGCTTCTTAATTTCAGAATATTCATCATGGTCAAAAAGGAGTCAATAAGAGGTTTAATTTTTCAAACCCAACAAACCTGTAGATAATAAGAGTGTGCCTATTTATTCCAAAGAGATTACTTTATTGTAAGAATTTTCTATAGCTTGATAAGTAAAAATTATGGTATATTTTATACCTTTATTTTATGTTGTTTTAAAATAATTACTTATCATATTTGGGTAAATTATTGCATTCTCTTATTAATTTTCAAGTTATTTAATTTTATATTTTATTAAAAAAAAAAGGTTAAAATTTCCTAAATATTTAATCAAACCACTAAGTAAAACCACACAGTCTAAGCAGCCAAAGATGAAAAAAAAATGTAAGAGTCAATGGACAAAACGATAGCAGCAAAAAGAAGTTGTTGGGAGGAGCAAAACGGAAAGGCAGCAACAGCAAAACGCAGAGAGCAAGGAGAATAATTGACGGCAGCTGGACAAAACGACTGACGTAGCCAGCAATCCAAATAAACAGCAAAACACACAACAACAGTCAGGAGCAGGAAAAGAAAATGCCAGCAGAGAAGGGCACCAAAACGGCAGTGGCCGAGGAGAAAAACAACAGCACATGAGAAGCAGCCAACAATTAATCAGCAGGAGAACAAAACGGCAGCGCAGAAAGGAGAAAAGAGAATCACAAAAAGCATAAATAAACAACTAAAACGCAAAGCATAACCACATAAATCGACGCAGCCCACCAAGACAAGCAAAACATGTCACCAAAGAGCTAACGAAACGTAGCCATTCATGTTCAGGTTTGAATCAATCTTTCAAGTCTGTTAGCAGGTGATTCGAGTAATCCCTTTGTCCTAGGAATTAGATATTTGCTTCCTACTTAATCTCCACGTTAGTAGGTTTGTTAAACGTGGACTACTTGTTTTCTCTATTTTTCTGTAAAGCTCTATGTGGCCACATCAGTAGTTCAATAAATTAGCTTTTCACTCTTTCAACATTCTGAAAAGCTAACAAGTAGTATCAAAGCACCATAATAAGGGCCTGATTCTACAGAGACAAGTGAGGAGAATATGAAGATTGAGAGTGGATTTATCTAGCCTGCAATCCCAAAGTTTGATGGGTGTTACGATCGTTGGTGTATGCTCATGGAGGATTTCTTGCGATCAAAAGAATATTGGAGCCTCATAGAAGATGGCATACTTGCAGCAGCAGGAGTGCAACTTAGCTAAGCACAAAAGAGAGTCATTAACGATGCAAGGTTGAAAGATATGAAGGCGAAGAATTACCTCTTCTAGGCCCTTGATCGATCCATTTTGGAGACTATTTTGAACAAAGATACCACAAAAACATTTGGGACTTCTTGAAGCAAAAGTGCCAGCGGACAGCACGAGTGCAGTGAGCACAATGACATGTGCTTCAGAAGGAGAGAGTTTGAGATGCTAAGCATGAAGGAGGGAGAGTGATCAGTCAACTAGTACTTTGCACGCACTTTCACCATCGTCAGTAAGCTAACAGTCAACAAGGCAAAGGTAGATGATGTTGTATTCATTGAAAAAATACTGAGATCGATGATGCCCACGTTCAATTATATGATGTGTTGTATCGAGGAGTCAAAAGATATTGATGCTCTTACAATTGACGAGCTACAAAACAGCCTTCTAGTACATAAGCAATGAATGCAACCTCATGTAGTAGAAGAGCAAGCTTTGAAGGTTGCTTTTCGCGAATCCTCAGGAGCTAGAGGACGAGGTCGTGGCAGAATGCGAGGACGAAGTCGCGGCAGAATGCAAGGATGAGGTATCTACTATTGAATGTTGGTTTGGGTGAGTCCGCACCGTTGGGTTTTGTCCCGTTTGGTCACACCCACATCTCGTAGGGGGTGCTGCGCATCCCGTGGGGGTAGCGGGAGTCGAACCTATGATCTCAGGGTTTTGTTGGGTGCATGATCCACGCCTCACACCACTGGGCTAGGGTTATGATTGCATACCTTCATCATGATGAAATCATACCTTATATATGGGACGGACGCTATGGTTAAGTCTTTACGTAGACTTCTACTTCTGTATGGAAGGTTTTCTCCAGCTAATGGGCCATGGATGTGTGGATCGGGCCCGGGTTAACCAATGGGTGTGAGACCCATCTTTGAGAGATAGACCGATCGGCCCGTAGATTATTATGATTGGGTTCGGGCTCAATTCGACCGACCCGACCAAATGTTATCACTATGTACCATAAACTTAGACACTTTCAGTATGAATGTCTAATGGAAGAATCAAATTAAACAAATTATGTTGAAGGTGAAGAGGAAGTGTTGCTGATGGCATATGTGAAGGATAAACAAGTCAACAAAGAAGAATTGTGGTTTCTAGGTTCTGGATGCAACAATCATATGTGTGGGAACTGGCAAGCAAGAGTTTTTTTTATTGATCTTGATGAAAGCTTCAGGAAAAAGGTGACATTGGGAGACAATTCAAGCATAAATGTGATGGGGAAAGGCAGTGTTCGATTGCTAGTAAATGGTGCTGAATTTATCCTCACCAGTGTATTTTATATTCCCGGATTAAGAAACAACCTATTAAGTATTGGTCAGCTGGCTGAGAAGGGGCTTGAAATTCTCATACAACTAGGAGCATGCAAAATTTATCATCCTGAAAGAGGGTTAATTCTAGAGATTGCAATGTCTTCTAATCGGATGTTCAAGCTATTTGCGTGATGGTAATCACAATTACTCCACCAATCTACACTTAGAAACATCAAATAATAGAAAAAATTGAAGAAAGAAAGGTGTGTGTGTGTAAGGTGTCTAATAGTCGAAGTGAGAAAGAGGAAGAAGCTCTCGAATGTTCTTGTCTGTCAGAAACAAAATGGGACTAAAGATTATACCCATATGAGAAACACATGACAAAACTCAAGTCTGAAGCATTAGATCAAAGCACTATCATATTACATACAACTGAAACAAATCAAAACATAGCTACAATACACAAATCGCACAGCAAAAGGAGACACATAAGTTGATCACATAAAGAGCAGTTACAACACACTTGAATCAGTCAAGTCTCACCTGAAAGCCTCTATATGCAACTCATATAAAAAGAAGAGAATACAAGCATCAGTGATAACATACATAGATACTTCATTATTCACATCACATTGTATTCAATCATCTGAGAGTGTAAGAATTAAGAGTAAGGCTTGAGAGTTGCTAGAGTACTGACCTATGACTATTAAGGAGAGTGTGAGACTCTTTGCAAGTGTTTAGATGAATACTCATACTCTTGTAACCTTGCTCATTTTCTTCATACTAGTTGAAACCACATTAGTGAGAACCTTGGATGTAGATAGCATTGAAGCTATCGAACCAAGTAAAATCTTTGAGTCCTTTAATTTTCGGCACTTCTTAACATCTATATGATTTAACTTCTCTATCAATCTTTAAGGTTTAAAACAACAACATAGCACAAATATCCTAACATAAATGGTATCAGAGAAAAATTCCTGGGGCATTTCTTGGCTACTCAAAGCATCAGGATCATCAAGAATCTTTTGTAAGTAAAAGTATTTTATTTCTTTAAACTACATTCACAATGGTAGGAAAAGAAATGGCTGTCTTCACTGGTAAAGAAGACTTCACCATCTAGAAACTCCAGATGCAAGCTCTTCTTGAGTTCTATGAGTGTTATGGAGCTATCGAAGATCAGTATGATGTTGAGATTGATATGATAAAGAGACTTAAGATGCAAAGACTTGCACACTATAAGTTAATGCTTCACTTATCTCCAATTGTGACAAGAAAAGTGCAGAATTGTAACACTGCATAGAAGCTACGGCAGAAACTTGATGAAATTTATGCAAAGAGATGTCTTCCTAACACAATAACTCTCCTCTATAATCTTGCTAACTAGAAGATGAATACCTCTGTCTCCTTAGATGATAACCTAGACTATTTTTTAAAGTTAGTATAAGATTTAGAAGCTACAGATGAAAAGATCTCTAAGGAACATCAAGTTGTAGTAATTTTAAAGGTTTTATATTCTGAATTCAATGCATTCAAAAAGGTAATTAAACATGATAAAGGAGAATCCCTCATTATCAAGAGGGTATTAGACTCACTAATGGAAGAAATAGTAGATGTTAATCTATTTAAGAAAGAGGCAGAAGTAATGTTTGTAGAAAACAATTATGAAAAGAAATCACATAAGAAAAATAGCAAGAAGGAAAGTGGCAAAAGGGAAGTGGAAAGGATAAGCACATCAAGGAAGGTGAGGAAAAGAAGAAAAAGGGAAAAGGAAAGAAGTGCTTTTACTATGATAAGGAGGGACATTTTGCAAGGGAATGCAAAAAGAAGAAAAGGGATAAAGTTGCAAAAAGTAGAGACGTAGGAAATGTGGAGAAACTAGAAGATTCAAGTAGTGATGAAATTCTAGCTGTCTTTAAAGAAAGTGAAGACCTAAGTAAAGAATGGATCTTTGACTCAGGTTATACCATGCATGTGCACCACACAGAGACTGGTTCACAACATTTGAACTAGTCATTGCCAAGGTCAAAATGGCAGATTCTAGACAACAAAGGATAAAAGGGATTGGAAGTGTCTCCATCAACATGTTTGATGGAAAGTTAAGGATCCTTACTAATGTCAGATTTGTGCCTAGAATAAGAAGAAATTTGATTTCTGAAAGCTTATTTGATAAGTAAGTTTTCAGATCAGATCAAAAGATGAACTAAGAGAAATCCTAAAAGATGGTAGAGTCATTATTAGAGGAATTGAAAGGGGTGGGCTGCTGGACCTCGCTTCCGGAGCCTAACATTCGAAAATCAAATACAGAAGAAGATGCTTGCCCTCAATTGGACATTTAGCGAAACTTTCCCTAGAGAACTCGGATTAATGCGTTCGTTAGATAGTTTGAAAGAAGACTTTAAGGTCTACAACTTTCATGAAGACCCCAAAGACAAATTCCATCTTCTGAAGGATCCAAAATGGAACAAAAGATGTAAGATGAATAGTAACACAGAAGATAGATACTAAAGAAGCGAAAATACAGAAGGAGCAAAACTAAGAAGAAGCAAAAAGGCGGAAAAAGTAAAACTAAGAAGAACCAAAAAAGCAGGCGAAGCAACACTGAGAAGAAGTAAGACTAAGAAGAAGCAAAAAGGCAGAAGAAGACACGTCAGCAAAATACAGAAGAAGACGCAGCAACAAAACAAAGATGATATAAAACATAGAAGAAGATGACATCATCAATGACGTCATCACAGAAGAAGCAAAAAAGCAGAAGCAAAACTAAGAAAAAGCAAAACAGAGACGATACAAAATACAGAAGAAGATGACATCATCAATGACGTCATCACAGCAGAAGCAAAACTAAGAAGAAGCAAAACACAGACGATACAAAATACAGAAGAAGATGATGTCATCAATGATGTCATCACAGAAGAAGCAAAAAGGCAGAAGAAGCAAAACTAAGAAGAAACAAAATACAGACGATACAAAACACGGAAGAAGATGACGTCATCATTGACGCCATCACAGAAGAAACAAAAAGGCAGAAGAAGTAAAACACAAATGATACAAAATACAAAAGAAGATGACGTCATCAATGACGTCATCACAGAAGAAGCAAAAAACAGAAGAAGCAAAACATAAGCGATACAAAACACAAAAGAAGATGATGTCATCAATGATGTTGTCATAAAAGAAGCAAAACACAGACGATACAAAACATAGAAAAAGATGACGTCATCACAGAAGAAGCAAAACTAAGAAGAAGTAAAACACAGACGATACAAAACACAGAAAAAGATGACATCATCAATGACGTCATCACAGAAGAAGCAAAAAGACAGAAGAAGCAAAACTAAGAATAAGTGAAAGACAGAAGATACTTCTTCCTTTATAAGAACCCTAACTTTTAGCATAGAAATCCAAAATTTCGTACTATAAATTGTTGGAAAGCTAGAAGGATAAGTTATAACTTGTGGTAGACAACTTTAACAAAATTTACCTCAATTTAGCCCTGATTTGCCCCGAAGATGGCACACAATTTCTACACCTAGAAAAGACTTGGATTTTGAAATGAATAACTACAGGGAGACAAGCACATACACCTGTGGAACTTTTCAGTTCTTACTCCTTTACCAAAGTAACCGAAAGCTCATTCATAACTTTAATTACATATTGACATTAAAACAAAAGCCTGACACAATTACAATGTATATGAGATGCTTAATGTTTAATATGCCTATCGAGCTGTCTAAGAGTGATTGACCTAACTTAGTTACAAAGCTCCTAATATCTTGGAGCTTCCGATGCCTTATAAGGATTGCTAACCTTCTTGTTCTACACCTGAGGAGGGAGTAGTGGGGTGAGCTACACAGCTCAGTAACTAATATATTCATAGCCATTGGAAATCGACCAAAGTCAAGCATATGTATATATATGTCTAGCATTTATACTTTATTTAAGTAATATAAACATTTATCAATTTTAGCTCCTAACAAATAACACTCAATGTGCTTCATACTTGACAATTTAAAATGCAATGCACCACAAATAGCTCGAGGGTTCCTTAAACAGAATGAAGAAATCGAAGTTTACCCCATGAATCGAATGAGTCTATTTTTTGGAGCTCATATGCCACAAGCGGGCAGCTGGGAGAAGACTCTTGTCAACGTGCACGTGACGAACAGAATGGTTCCACTCTCGGCTAAACAAAAGCACTTAAATATGCTCAAATCATTTTATCAAATGCTTTCATACTTTTCATTTATACAAAATTCCATAAAAAATATCAAGGCATAACATTATCAAAACACAATTTATTTATATCACATATCCACACATAGGTAAGAATTTGCTCAATCACACAATAACTATAAATACATTACCCACCTAATTAGCTCGCGAATAGCAAGTCAAACTTGCCTTTCCCTTTGCTCTTGGTTAGGGTTTCCTTGGTTCCCTACAATAACCAAGGTTTCATTTTAAACAACATTTCAATAAAATTCAAAAACTTCAAAAATTACAAAAATTTCGACCAAACACAAACTGAACTCAAATCTAACCTACCCATAACCCATCTAGGTTAGAAAACCCTAGACCTAATTTAGGAACCCTAAAATCAATTGGGTGCTCCTACTCTATCTTCTTCCCACACCAACTTTTTCCATTCTCTACTCTAACTCTTTTCCTTCAATAAAGCAAGAAGAAAAGATGGTTAACCTACCTTAACAAGTTTGATTTCTCTCCTTTCATCCTTTCATTTTTCCTCTTCACAAGCAAAACAACACATACTTATTCCATTTCTATCTTTAATGAGCCCAAAAAGTCCATATTATCCTTTCTTATAAGCTTATGTTCTTCTATGTTAAAGTGATCTCTCAAAAATGTCCTTGAACATCCTTATTATATTAACACTTTAATTTCCACTTGCCAATTCAACAAATCCTACTAACCTTGACATAAGTATAGTTCTAAAATTAAATTATCAAAACTCCAAAATTATTTTAATTCATGATTACTTTAAAGAAAAAATTTTTGGGGTCCAACATGGGTTGTACTATATTATAGGCTCAACTGAAGTTAATCAAGTTACTAAGAAGGGAAATCATGAATCAACCAAGCAATGGAATGCTAGGTTTGGTTATGCAAGGAACAAAAGTTTATTCTACCTCTCTAAACAAGGATTAATTCCTAAACAAAACCTACAGAAGCTAAAATTTTGTGAATCATTGTGCTTGGAAAGCATCACAGATCCAGTTTTCAAAAGAGAGCACAGAGGGCCACAGAGATCATGGAATGTGCTCATAGTGATCTCTGGGGGCCAACTCAAGTACCTACTGCAGGAGGGAATCTAAATTTTATTTCCATCATAGATAACAAATCAAGGAAATGTTGAGTATATCCAATGAAGCGAAAAGATAAAATACTAGAAAAATTCATAAAATGACATAAACTTATGGAAAATCAGACTGGGAAGAGGTTTAGATGCCTAAAGACTGACAATAGACTAGAGTACTGCAATATAGAGTTTGAAGAATATTGCATCAAGAAAGGCATCTTAAGGCATAAAACAGTGAGAGCTACACCTCAGCAAAATGGTGTAGTTGAGAGACTCAACATGACTCTCCTAGAAAAGACCAGGTGTATGCTACTCTCTTCGGGTTACTCACATTCTCTATGGGGAGAAGTCATTAGGACTATAGCCTATCTAGTTAATAGGCTCCCCCACCTCTGCTAATGATTACAAGACTCCACAAGAAGTTTGGAATTGTAAGAAACCTAACCTTACTCACCTTAGGACTTTCGAATGTGCAACTTATGCACATCAGAAGGAAGGAAAGTTAGAGCCTAGAGCAATTAAAGGAGTTTTCCTAGGATATCTAGAAGGAGTAAAAGGTTATAAGATCTTACCACTCAAAAAGGGAGGCTACAAAACTATTATAAGCAGAGATGTTATTTTTAAGGAAGATGAATTTCCTCTGTTGAATAGGAATTACACAAATTCAGAACTCCAAAAGGAAGTTCAGGAGCAATTAGGACCACTGAGCCAATCAGTTGCTTTCTATGTGCTACCAAAAACTGAAGAAGGTGGCATTTCATAACCTCTAGGTGTGAAGCCTATACAAAGCACTACACATCATGAACAAAGGATAGAAGAGACTGAAGGGGTGGGTGAAGAAGAAACCCCACACTCAACTATAGATGATCCACAAAGAAATCTACAAGACTATCAACTCACAAGGGATAGGCAATCAAGATAGAGAATCCCTAATAAAAGGTACAGTGACTTAAACTTGGTTGAATTTGCATGTTTTATAGCTGAAACTATAGAATATAAGGCTCCCGAAACCTATGAAGAAGTCATGAGAATTAAGGATGCAAAATAGTGGAAGATAGCTTGTGAGAAGGAATACTCTTCTTTAATGAAGAACATGACTTGGATTTTAGTCCCTAGACCTCCCAAAGTTAAACTAATTGAGAACAAGTGGTTGTTTAAGTTGAAATAAGGAGTGACAGAAGCAGAACCTAAGATTTAAAAGGCTAGGCTTGTAGCTAAAAGGTTTAGACAGAAGGAAGGAATTGACTACAAGGTGATATTCTCTCCGATAGTCAAATTCAAAAATATTAGGCTTATTCTAGTTCTAGCTACACCATATGACTGGGAAATACATTAAATGGATGTCAAGAAAGCCTTCCTATATGGAAAGCTTGAGGATACAATCTACATGAAGCAATCAGTTGGATTTAAGGACAAGAATAAGCTAGATCATGTCTGTCTATTGCAGAAATCCCTATATGGGCTTAAACAACCACCTAGGTAATGGAATAAAAAGTTCCATGAGGTTGCTGCTAGTATGAACTTCATTAGAAGTTCATAAGACTACTGTCTATACTTTAAGGATTTAGGAATGACTAAAGCAGTCTTCATGTTAGTCTATATAGATGACCTAATAATAACATGAAAAGACTTGAATAGAATTCAGGAGGTAAAGTCTAAACTATGCATTCATTTTGAGATGAAAGACTTGGGAAAAACTCAGAAGTTTCTAAGAATGCAAATAATTAGAAAGAGCAGGGAAGGAAAACTCTGGCTAGCCCAAAAAAATTACATCATAAAGGTTTTAGCGCAATTTAACATGGAACAAGCTAAAGGCGTAAAGGAGCTAACATAGCTATCAAGCATAATGAAAGAAATCATCATTGATGTCATAAAATCAATCACTCATATGGGCAGCTAGAGTGCTTTGTACTTGAGTAGAGATCTTGTGCTCCATGAGAGATCCAAGCATATAGATGTGCGACTCCACTTTGTTAGAGACCAAATCGCAAAGGGGGTCTTCAATTTGGAGAAAATTACAGGAGAAATAAATCCATCAGATTTCAGAACTAAGGTATTAACGCAAAAGAAGTTCACTCTCTATAGGAATTATTTACATTGAAACCCCATGACACCGAAGGCCATTCCATCCAATCTCACAAGTTTGTCGAAAACTAGGGTTTCAGATTTTAAAATCACTCTTAGATTTACGATCTGAGAGAAGATTGATGGAGTAGGAGGGAATAATGTGATGGTAGTCACAATTACTCCACCAATCTACACTTAAAAACATCACATAATAGAAAACAAAATGAAGAACAAAAGATGTGTGTGTGTAAGATGTCTGAAAGTCGAAGTGAGTAGACGAAGAATCTCTTGAATGTTCTTGTCTGTCAGAAACAAAATGGGACTAAAAATTAAGACATATCCACGTGAGAAACAAATGACAAACAATCTCTATAAGATTAATTTAGATGATTTGAAACGTCAAAATATTTCATGTTTTATATCAACATATGAGAAAAAACTGATTTGACATAAAAAGCTAGGTCATGTTAGTTTTAAACATATTTCCAAGTTGGTTAGACATGATTTGGTAAGAGGATTACCAAA
>JANITW010000009.1:19252937-19274314 GCA_027564335.1 Erythroxylum williamsii | reverse complement strand
AATCTTTCAATATAAAAAATATTATTATATTTTAATCTATAATTAATTTAATAAATATTAATTTTAATTAAAATCAAATTGTAATTCTAAAATCAAATCTTTTCTGTATCGCCTCCTTGAAAAATTACGATTTCTTTCATCTTCTTTAACGATGCCCATCGAATCCCATCCGATCATAAAATTTATCATCATTCAAATTTAAATAAGTCTCCCGATCGATTTCATCGTAAGAAACACCAGAACCCAAAGCTCATCCTTCAAACCTGTACCACTTCCAAAATATAGTCACCACCTTGTGTTTTGTTCCACATAGTTTCCCCTTCACTTTCATAATTAATGGCAAATTGGTAATGCTACAATAAGAGATGCAATTAGAGTTTGCAACGAAAGAACTCCCTCGAGTTCATATTTGAACCCAGGAAAATTTTAAAGTTTAAATTAAATCAAATTTGAGTTTATAATAAATTGGATCATATTTGAATTTAAGCCTAAAAAAATTAAGTTTGTACTTCTATCAAATTTAAACTTGAATTTAATCAAGTTTGACTTGATTTATTTAATTTTCATAATAGTCAAATAAAAAATATTAAATACAAACAAAAATACCATAAATTCAATCAAACTAAATTTGATCTAATGATAAGTAGATTTACCGACTTAATATTTTAATAAATCTCACAAAATTTTACCAAAAAATAATTGTAAAATTGCCCAGAAAGGGATATAAAAATTAAACGAGTTATATATAAATATCCTTGAATATGAGAATTCACTTAAAATTTGTTATTAGAAATAGCTCATCTAGCGAAATAATGACTTATTAAGATTCAATTAAGTTAATTAATTTTTATTAAGAATTCAATGCAACTAATAAAATTTTAATTTATTTTGAATATGACATGTATGTCTCGCTGTGTAATATGTCATTGAAAAATATTAAACTCATGTCACGTTATTACTGACATGTACATAATGGATAAATATTCCAAAATATAAATTCAAATATATATCTTTTGCCAAAGAATAAGAGATTTGTGTGTTTTTCTAACTTAACAAATAGAATTTAGCAAGGCTCGTTGAGAATCCAAAATTAAGCCCGACCCTGTTTCTCATCTGGGCTGGGGCTGGGGCTGGGGCTGGGGCTGGGAACTCGGGTTTTAAGTTTGAACATGAAAAATGAAGATCCTTGTCCGAAATCCCCCCTCCAAGGTCTCCAACAGCTGGTGAAGCCTCGTCCCAAATGTACCCTTTTCAACGTTTGGTTGTTTCAAAACTCGGGAAATGGAATGAATTATGTGTTTATAATGAAATCAAGAACAAAAACATCTGCTTTTAACGAATTTTTGTTTGATACTGAAAACTACGCATAGATTTACTGAACCTATACTTATGCAATTAGGCGTCTTTTATTAGGTGTTTAAATTCATGAAGATTTCCTAGTTTAATTTTGATTATTTGAAACTTGAAGGTTGTTTGTTTCTCCTGATAATAAAGCTTTGATCTTTACGTGAAATGAAAACGCTGCAATGTGGGGTTTAGAAGGCAGGGATTACAATGAGTCATTGGTTCCGGTTAGATACTGGTCAGGTCGGCCGTATTGGGCCCGGATCCAGTAAAAACGACTCATGGGCCGATCGGTCCATTCTTCAAAGACCATTTTTATGCCTAGGCCAAGCCAAGTCCAACCCATGCCTTCCTTGGCCTGTCCGTAGAAGGAAGTCTCTCATGCAAACAAGTAAAGACCTAAACCTAGCTGCAAAACCATATATAAAGTATAATTCTCCCATAACAGAGGCACGCAATGATAACCTAGTTTTTTCTCTGCATTCATCAACCTCACCTTCACCAAAAGACTGACTTGAGCGTCGGAGGGGCTAATCGGGACATAACCCCCGACAAACGTTCTTTGTTTTGCAGGTGTCTTCACGTCGGATTCACCACAGAAAACAGCCGACCACATGGAGCATAACAGCAACGTTCAGTTCAGCCAAAATCTGGCAGAACCACAAACCATTTTCCTTAATAGTTGAAGAAAGAAAATTTCTGATTTTCATACATCTTCTCACTACAACTTTTCACTCAATGTTATAGATGTTCTTGCTTATAGGAAAAACTAAGCAATATAAAAAGATATAAAACCATTAGCTCCATCCCCTAGTAGTCAATGCAAGGAGATTTCCTATATATATATATATATATAGCTTAATTTTATAGATGTTCATGCTTATAGGAAAGGATGAACAATCCAAACAGATATGAAACCATTAGTAGTGTTGACATTGTAACACCCCGAACATCCAGAGGACATATCCTACGAGAACGACATGTTTAAACAATCATATTCACTTTTATGGCATCATACAATACACAAGTATTCACAAGACTAAATTTCCTCATTCATTCGCAAACATAAGCTTATATTGTGATTACATTCCATAATCCATATATTTACATTACAAAAACAACCAAGAGTTTACTGTTATATACAAAATGTTCTACATGAAATGAGAAACTAAGCAAACACATTCTATCTAAACTCCTCAGATATCAGCTGACCAAACCTTTGAACTATTTCTTGTTTCCAAAATTGACAATACTAGACTGCTACTAGATTACCTTAGAAGCTAGGTCTCCTTGGTACCTGAAAATTTGATGAGTTTTTCAAAATCAGTGAGTGAACCATCATCGATGTGCTCACTCAAAACAGAACATAACATCATAAGTGTAGAACACAGTTCAAACAGTATCTTACATCATTCAGAATCAAATCCCATATATCACCTTATCACAGTATACATCATATTTCAACATGCATATTATTAATACAAACATTTCATATAGTTATTTTAGAATAATCCAATCACTCATATCATCCACATGTACACAAACATAGCATATCATTATATCAACTCAATGTAGACATTCTTTGCAATTATTCACATGATACATGTAAAGATATAAATGCAATGCATATGAGACTCCACTTTTAATTTTATTTTATTATGACCAAGCACCTATTTAACTATCATGTATCCCTTTGTGGAAACCGAACTCATTGCAAATACTGTTCTGTACCCTTTAGTGGATACCGGACTCATTAATCACTGAACCTATGGCTCTTTGTACGCTTTAAGCTCTTTTCATACTAGTCACTTCGCTCACAACTCCTTTATCTGATCATGCATATCAATGACATGAAATGCATCTAGTTAGATACTATATCTTCAATCACTTTCATTCAATGTGCACAGTTATTTATCATATCCATCGGATCTAAGTCCGGCATTTTATATATAATTGAGAACATATTTTGTATTGCATATTCAATTTGTAAATACTTCCAATATAGTCCCAAATATCAAACTCCTCGGACCATCAATGTCTGGAATTATCATAATCATATCAGTAACAGTTCAATATCTGATAGTTAATAAAAAACAATCCAAATATAATGAGAAAACATCTAGATTAACTAATAGTACGCTCTATAACAGGTATTGCCTTGACAATTTAGCAATATCTAGATGTTATCGATCTATTTGTGCTTCTATATCATGTAATACACACATATTTAAACTTTACTAACTTGTATAAGAAAATGAGTACCCAATCATACATATGTATATGTGTTATATTCAATGCATGCTCAATTAATTATCCCGGGTATATAACCTTATTCACAAATCTAGCTTATTCATTCATCATAGCTTGTATATAACTTGTTTTCAATTAGGTTATGCCTTAAGTAAGTTTGAATACTCTAAATTCATCAATCATACATTCGTCACTTCTTTCCTATCATTGTATAGTCACATAATTTCCTAATTCTTATTCAATCATACCTAATTCATTAATTATATCATTTGAATCACATTTGCATTCATAAGAACATCTTTATATCATTAACAACTCGTACTTCCCAAATTTATATACATTGATTTCAGTCAATCCATTCGTTAATTTATAACCTCAATTAACAACTTAAACTTATCAAACACTTAATCATTTAATCAAGCAACTTTCTAGGTCATGTCCTAATGCACCAAAGTAAAGCAACTTACCCTCATATGGTTTAACCATCACACAAAACATATTTTTTTCACTTCAAAGCATTGCCCAAGATTGTGGAAAGGAGCTTATATAGCTCCCACGATTGTGGGATGAGTAATCCAAAAGTTCACCAACATTTTTCTTTAAATTTTTTCCAGCTTTTCTCATATTCATACCAAATTCACACATCTTCATCATAGCCCATCACATATACCTCAATTATACCTTAATTATGTTTCAATTCCTCATCCATTACATATCTAATTACCAATTCAAATCCTTTATTTGGTAGCTCACAAAATATGGTCTTTCATGCATCAAAATTAAGACAAAAACTATCATTCATTTGATCATACATATAGTCCTAGTTCTTTCCCATTTTAAGATCACTATATTAGCAACTTTCTTTAACATAAATTTACCTTCATGATCCCTCAAATCCCAATATAATTCATCCATAAAATAATCCATAACCTATGGTTTTTATACATTAAGAACACAATCGAAAGGTATCCAAGTTCATAAAGAAATTTCCAGCATACTTCATCACCAACATCATATACAATTCATCCCAATTTCATCATCATATACTAGCTATTATAACATGCCATAAAGAACAATCTTTTACTTACTTGTCTAGCTCAAATTTCCACCTCAATGATCAAACTAATTCAGCTCTCCACGCATGCAAAATCATCCAAGTACAAGATGAAAGTAGGATGTTTCTAACAAAGGTAAATTGATGATAGCAGATTATAGCTATCTTTAAACATATTTTCTTGTATGGGTCTTGTAGTGAGTATGAATGAAATGGAAGAAAGGTGTAGAAGTTGGGAGGGTTTCAACGGTGAGAGTAAGGGAAAAGGGAAGAATGAACAAAGTTGAAACTAATCCTACAAAAGTTTGATACATTAGGTGCTAGGTGTTACCTTATTAACTTAACATATGTCACTAGGCATGCCTTCCATTTATCCCATAAATAAGTTGCCAAATTTCACACTTATACTAGGCCATTTGTCACTCAATTATCAATGTCATTTGTCAATTAATTAGCTATGCCAAATGTCACTCATTTATCTATGCCAAATGTCACTCAATTATAGGCTTAGTCATCCTAGTTTTTCATGTGCCAATTTGTCTTACTACTTTACATTTCTCCTAGAACAAATGTGCATTTTATTTCATCAATCTTCTAATTATGCCAATTAATTCCAAGTATAGTACTTGTAATTAATCAAACCAAAATGCAAGGTATAAATAATAGACTATTCACGATGATCATTTTAAACCTTTCATACCCCGAAATAAATCAATTGAGTGCATATACATTCTTTGCAATGTGTACTAAATCATAATTCATGTGTATGCTATCATTATACATGTGAATGAAATGCAATTCATTAATTCTTGATGATAAGGCCATGTGCAACAATCCAAGGCTCTAACCCTCAATGTGGAAAACGGGCTATTATAATTCTCCCTCCTTAAGAAGTTTCGTCCTCGAACTTCTTACCTGACTAATCAAACAGATGGGGGTACTATTTCCTTATGTTCTCTTCAGTCTCTCATGTGGCTTCTTCGCTCGAATTATTCCTCCAAAGTAGTTTAACTAATGGGATCACCCGGTTTCTCAATTGTTTGGTCTGATAACCCACTATCTTAACCGGTTCTTCCACATAACTTAAATTGCTTGAAATTTCAACCTCCTGTGTTGGTAACACATATGTCGGATCTGACCAATACCTCCTAAGCATACTGGCATGAAACATATTATAAATATGAGCCATCTCAATTGGTAATACAATCCTATATGCCAATGGTCAAACTCTCTCAGTAATCTTATATGGACCAATGTATCATCTTAATTTACCTTTTTTACCAAACCTCAGTACTCCTCGTCAAGGTGATATACCTTATCTCCCACTTGGTACTACATATCTCTCTGGTGCTGATATGCATAATTTTTTTACCTATCTGAGCAGCCTTAATTCTACTATGGATCAATTTCACCTTATCAATAGTATCTTGAATCAGTTTTGGGCCTTCAACAATCCTTAGACCCTCTTCATCCCAATATAAAGGTGATCGACACTTTTTACCATACAACGCCTTATATGGAACCATACCAATACTATTGTGATAGTGATTATTGTATGCAAATTCGATAAGAGCTACATATTGATCCCATACTTCGTGGAACTCCAATACATAAGCTCTGAGCATATCCTTAATAGTCTTAATAGTCCTCTCGCTCTGTTCATCTATCTGAGGATGAAATGCTGTATTAAAATTTAACTTTGTACTCAATACTGTCTGTAAACTACCCCAGATTCTAGAAGTGAATCTGGGATCTCGATATAATACAATAGACACTGTGACTCCATGTAATCTCACTATATCATTTACATATCTCTCGGCCAACTGATCCAGTGTATTATTCTCCCTCACAGGTAAGAAATAGGTTGATTTTGTCAATCTGTCAACAATAACCCATATAGCATCATGTTGCCTTAGAGTCCTCGACAAACCCACAATGAAATCTATAGTAATCCTCTCTCATTTCCACTCTGGAATAGGTAATGACTATGACTTTTCAACTAGAGCCTAAAGCTCTGCCTTAATCTGTGACAAGTTAGACACTTAGCAACATACTCCGCCACTTGCTTCTTCATCCCTGGCCACTAGAAATGTTGTTTCAGAGTACTGTATATGTTGGTAGCACCAGGATGCAAAACATAAGTTGCAATGTATGCTTCTTCCAGAATCTCTTTTCTCAAATCATCAACATTAGGTACACATAATCTCTGCTTCAACCACAATGTATCATCTCTTAACTAAAATTTAGAACTCAAATCCTATGTCAACTTCTCAATAAGATTCACTAGTTCTGGATCTTTACTATGAGCTTTTCTAATCCTCTCATGCAATATTGGTCTAATCTTCCATGTAGCTATCAATACTTCATTTTGCCCATAATTCAACTCAATATTTAGTGCTTTCAGTTGTCTTAGGTCTAGTAACCTTGATGTTTGAATATATGCCACACTGCTATTGAATTTCCTACTTAATGCATCAGCCACAACATTAGCTTTACTAGGGTGATACTCAATTATACAATCATAATCTTTAAGTAATTCAATCCACCACCTTTGTATCATATTCAACTCCTTCTGACTCAACAAATATTTCAAACTTCTATGGTTTGTAAATATCTGAAATATCTCTCCATATAAATAATATCTCCAAATCTTCAAAGAAAATACTACTGCAGCCAACTCTAAATCATGAATGAAATAGTTCATGTAACATACCAGTCCTATAGAACATATACCTGACATACTGAAAGATATTCAGGAACATATTCTACAAAAATGGCATGTTATGATGGTTAAATCAATTCATTTTTCATTTTAATCCATCGCATATATCATAAAACATTCCAATAATCATGTTGTTCCATTTTTATTCACAAACATATATAGTCTCAAATGTCATTACATTTCCAAAATTGACATGTACAATATACAACAGTTGAGAGATACAATCCTTGATACAATATAACTAAGACATTTGCAGGTACAACTGATCCCAACACTGACACTCATCCAAATGTAGAAGTTACTTTAACTAAACTAGTTAGGTCTTCTCTGAACTTGAAAATCAATGTTGAAATTTTGATGAGTTTGCGAACTCAATGTGTTGGATCCCGTTTTCGGGACCCAAACCTCCGGAGACATTTGACTGAAAACAGTACTTGCCCTTAACTATACTAAACCTATGTTGGGGACATTTAGAATAACTCTCATTATAGGTATTAGATTTGGGTGTTCTTTGGGTAGTTTAAAAGAAGACTTCAAGATCTACCACTTTCATGAAGACCTTGAAGACAGAATCTATTGTCTGAAGAGTCAAAAGTGGACTAGGCGAAACGAAAGATAAATGAAGCGAAGAGGGCAGATGAAACAAAAGAATAGACGAAACGAAAGACAGATGAAGCAAAAGTCTTAAGATGAAGTGGAGTCAACTTAAGACGAAGCAAAGTCTTAGGACGATGCAGGGTCAACGTAAGACGAAGCAAAGTCTTAAGATGATGCGGGGTTAACTTAAGACGAAGCAAAGTCTTAAGACAATGCAATTCTTAAGATGCTATGACATCATCATAGACGATATGATGTCATCACAGAAGATACGTCTTTACAGACGATACATCTTGACAGACGATGCATCCTTACAGACAAAATGATGCCATCACAGACGATGTGATGTTATCATAAACGATACGTCTTTTACAGATGATACATCTATACAGACAATGCATCTTTACAAATTATGCATCCTTACAGATGAAATGACATCATCACAGATGATGTGACGTCATTACAGACGATACATCTTTACAGACGATGCATCTTTACAGACGATGCATCCTTATAGACAAAATGATGTCATCATAGACGATGTGACATCATTACAGACGATACGTCTTTTACAGATGATACATCTTTACAGACGATGCATCTTTACAGATGATGCATCCTTACAGACCCACAGACGATGTGACGTCATTACAGACGATACATCTCCCCCTTATAAAGATTGTAACTTTCGACTCCGAAGTCTAAAGTTTCTATACCATATGTCGATCAACTTTTTAGAGGACAACTTTAACTAATTTAGCCTCCATTAGTCTAGTTTCCCCTGGAAGTCAGCACACAATTTCTACACCTATGAAAGGTTTAGATCATAAAAATACATCTACCCAAGAAATATGCATATACTTTTGGGGACTTTTCAGTTTTTAACTCATTTGCCCAAGCAATAAAAACTCATACATAGCTTTAATTACATCTATACAATTTGAACAACGGCTTAACCCTAAAACACAACATATACAGAATGCTCGATGTTTACATGCTTATGAAGCTATCCCAAAGGTGATCAAACTAATTAAGTTGTAAAAGCTACTATCTTGGAATTTGCCCAATAGCCTTGCAAGGATCACTTATCTTCTCGATTTGCACCTAAGGAGGGAAATAATGGGGTGAGCTACACATCTCAGTGGCTAATATATTTATAGTCATTGGCAATGGCCACATATTCAAGCATATGTATATGTATATTTAGCATTCTCACTTTACTCAAGCAGTTTAAGCATTTGCTCAATTTAACTCAAACTGATAACACACAGCATAAACTTCAACCATTAAACATACTTGAACATCTAAAGATGCAATGCACAACAATTGGCTCGAGGATTCTATGAACAAAACAGAGAAACTGAAGTTTACTTCGTGATCAAAACGAAACCACTTTTTAGATTTTGTGTGCCACAAGTGGGCAACCGAGAGAAGGCTTTACATCGACTTGTACGTGACTACAAAACGGTTCCTCTCTCACCCAAACACAATCAAATTTATTCTCAATTGAGTCAATCACAAATTCGCACTCTCATGCTTCTTTCATTTCATCATATTTCATATTTTCATGCTTTTTCTTCTTTTCATTCAATTCAAAATGTCATAACTTTTTTCAAGGTATAACATAATCATAATGCATCATGCAATCTTAAATTTTAACAATTAATTAAATTTCAAGCAAAATCACATACACACACGTAGGCAAGATTTTGCTCAATTACTCAATAACTATAAAAACATTACCCACCTAATTGGCTTGCAGAAATCTAAGTCAAGCTTGCCTTTCCCCTTGCTATTGAGTAGGATTCCCTTGGTTTGCTAAAACAACCAAGGTTCCATTCAAAACCACATTCCAATAAAAATTTATAAACTTTAGAAAAATGATAAAATCATAATAAACATAAATGAAACTCAAATCTAACCTACCCACAGTCCATCTAGGTTAGAAAACTTAAGATCTAGTTTAGAAACCCTAAAAGCAATTGGGTTCCCTAATCCATCTTCTTCCCACAAAACCTCTTTGCCCTTTAAATCCTTCATCCTCCATACAACCCATTCCTTTAATAAAGCAAGAAGAAAAGAGGGTTAACCTACCTCAACAACTTGATTTCTCTTCTCTTCTTTTACCGAAACCTCTCTTCTTCTCTCCTATTTTCGTTTTTCTCTTCTTTCTCCTTAGTTCTCATGAAACTTCTCTCTTCTTCTAATACAAAACCATTTTAATGGTCTTTTCCCCATTTTAGCCTTCATTTACCTTGTCCTTCTCATTTTTCCCCTTCTTTCATTTAATCCATCTACTAACTCCTTTAAGCTAACTACTTCTAACCTTCCCATATTAATTCTAACTTAATTCTAATCCTTCCATCAATTTCTAACCTCTATTCATGCCACTAAATAATGACTAAATTCAAAAATAATCAAACAATTGAATAATCAACCAAAACCTAATTAAAAAGCTAAATAATAAATCACAAAAAATTGGAAAAATTTTTGGGGTCCAACATAATGAGTGAACTATCATTGATGTGCTCACTTAAATATACATAAGCATCATAAGTATATAACATAGTTTAATCAGTATCTCACATCATTCAGAATTAAATCCCATATATAATATCCTTCAGAATTTAGTACCTAATCGCAGTATTCATCATGTTTCAATAAGCTCATTATGAATAAAAACATTTCATATAATCATTTTAGGATAATCTAATCATTCATTTCATCTCATTCATATCATTAACATGTACAAAAACATAGCATATCATTATATCCACTCAATTTAATCATTCTTTGCAAATATTCACATGGTACATGTAAAGTTATAGATGCAAATGCACATAAGACTCCACTTTCATTTTTATTTTGTTATGACTGAGTGCCTATTTAACTGTCTTGTATCTGTTGCAAATACCAGGCTCTTTTAAGATACTGTCCCATACTCATTATGGATACTAGGTTCATTAATCTTTGAACATGTGGCTCTATGTGCACATTTCTGAGCTTTAAGCTCTTTCTCACATTGGTCACTTTGATCACAACTCCTTTATTTGATTATGCACATCAATGTCATGAAATGCAACATTTCACATAATGTGCTATCAATCACTTTCATTAGGTGTGCATAGTCATTTATCATAGTTATTGGATCGGAGTTTGACATTCAACATTTAGTTGAGTACACATTTTTCCATATTCACGTACAATCAGTATACACCTTCTATACATTCCCAAATAATGATCTCCTTGGATAATTGATGGTCTAGAATTATCACAATAATCAATATCACAATTATATATATATAAGGATTAAACAGAAAAAATTCAAACAGAAGCACATATCTAATTGAGATCACACATCTAGTTAACTCATAGTTTACTCTAGATTAGTTATTGCCTTGATGATCCGGCAATGTCTAGATGCTATCAGTCAATTTGTGCTTTTATTTCATACAATACACATATATTTACACATTAATAACTTATTAAATCAAATAACTCCTCAATCTTACATATGTATGCGTGTTATGTTTAATGCATGCTTAATTGACTATCCCGGGTATGTAACTTTATACACAATTCTTGCTCACTCATTTATCTTAGCTTGTGTTCATAAGAACATCCTTATACTGTTGATATCTCATGCTTTCCAAATTCATATGCATTGATATCAAACAACTCATTTCTTGAATTATAACATCATTTAAGAACCTAAACTCGTCAAACACTTAATCACTTGATTCAACATTTTAAGCCCTTATCAAGTCTAAAAGCATCAATGCATATTGTTTTATCCTTACATCACTCAACCAGAATACAAAACACAAACTCTCCTTTTTGTCAAGCATTTCCATGATCTTGGGAAGGAGCCATACAATTTTGACAGTCGTGGGATATGTGATCCAAGACCCACCTTCCTTTTTCTTCAAATTCTCTTTCAAACTCTAACTCCTTCATGATAGTTCTTTAACTATACCTCACTTTTACTTCAAGGATACTTCAATTTCTCATCATTTCATCTCAAACTCCAAGAAAAAATCACTTAGTAGTTCAAAATTTATGGTCTTTCAAGCATTAAAATCAAAACAGAACATAACCAATCCATTCATTAAATTCCTAACACACATTCAATACCAACACCACAACTAAATTAATCCCTAATCAATCATCATAAATTTTATGCTAACATATGTCAATAAGTCAATAATTCACTTTTTAGTTTAGATTATCATCTCCTCAACCATCAAGCTAACCTAGCCTTATGTGTAATTTTTACATCCTTTTCTTCCTAATGTCCCTTTATGAGCAAGCTATCTTCTTTTAATCATAAATCTCTCTACAAAGATCCAAATATCATGATTCTTGTGCCGCTAAAACTACACTTCCATTAGTCTTAATATATCCAAAAATCACATAAACAACATCCCCCTTTAAAATATAATCTCCATCCAAATTCTGTTCTATGTCTGGTAAGAAACAGACTGGCAACTAATACTCAACCTTCAATAAATCATTATAAAGACATCTCCTAACCAAATCATTTCACAAAAACAGTAATATGACATTAATAATGATTTTTCATGTTTTATACTTTCACTAATTTGGACTCTAAGGTTCTTAAAAATTAGGAAATAATACAAGGTTCCTACACACGGATCTATCACAGGCAGTATTAGGGAAGCCTAACTCGATCTTTAGTCACTATTTTGTCAAGATACTTCCACATAGGTCAAGTTAAGACCTATATCTACAACTTTCATTCTTTAAGTGTCTTCAAATTTGTGCTCTAAGGATGTGAAAGATAGATTGAAAGAGAAAGATGAAATTGACACTAGAATTTCAACTTACCTTGATAACTTCTTTCCTTCTCCTCTTCTTTTCCCTTTTTTCTTTCCTTCTCTGCTCATTTTCATTTTCTCTCTCTTCTAACCTTATGTCCGACCTCCATGTGCCTCCCTTCTATTGGTACTTGTGTCACTCTTCTATACGTACATATGTTATCCTTCTATTGGTCTATATATCACTATTCTATTGGTCTATGTGTCACTTAATTACTTTAGGCTCCACATGTCAGTCATTTATAAGGCTACATATGTCATCATTTGTAAAGCTATATATGTCACCATTCTAAAGCTCCACATGTCAACAGTATAAAGTGCCATTTGTCATAGATTTAAAGGGCTACATGTCCCTTATATACTCAAGCCACTTGTCATCCAATTAACTAAGCCATTTGTCTCTTTTTCCAATGCCACATGTCATCATTTCATAGGCCTAATCAACCTACATTCCCATGTATCAATTTGTCTTACTTTTTAGCATTTTTCTTAGACTAGATGCACATATCACCTCATGAATTACTTAATTATAATGATAAATTCCCAATTTACTAATTATAGTCCATCAAAATAAAATTTAAGACAAAATCAACACATAATTACCAAACATGTCAATTGAGTACATGTACTATCTTGTAATGTTTTCTAAAACATGATTCATATGTGTATACGAATATTATGCATGTGAAGGAAATACATCTTGTAAATTCCTAAATGAAGTAACTTATGTGATTTTATCTAACAGTTTAATCTCTTAACAATTTTAAGAGGCAAGATATTACATTGTTTTATTATCTTAATAGGTAAGGAATGAATTCAGGAATATTTGAGTTATGTTAGAGCAATTTTGGAATAATTTTAGTTTAAAGGCCTAGAACATGGAACATAGAAGGATCTATGTTCCATATGATGACCCAAACTAAAAGGACTCATCTTGGAGTTCCCCTTTGAGAACCCGAGTACAACTCTCCCAATGACCCCTCCAATCGATATCTAACTCAATCAAAGGGTTCCTGTAAAGCCAAGCCATTCAACAGTTAAAAAACCTTTCATACTTTAAAAGCTAAAAGTGCAGAAAACAATGGAAAATATTTTTTCAATCATTTTACTAAAATTTTTGGCAGCATAATGACTATATTTTGACCTTCCCATAATTTTGAAAAACCTACATGACATAATTTAAAACATTTATAATATTTTATATGCTAGAATCCAATCGTGATTAAATCACAGACATAGGGGAAAAAGTTTTTTATAAATAATAAAAAATTGTACTTGATTTGTTTTTCCTATTGAAATCCTTTGAAAGTTGTTCAATATGTCAACCATGAGCTGTTCAATTATTAGGCCTCTAACGGTATCTATAGAGCAACTTCTCAACATCTTTGAGAGGAAGACTATAAGAGTGCTAGCTCCTTTATCTTTTCTTTCTATTGATAGAAAAATCATTTGGGTGTTTTTGTAATTTTATTAAAATTAAATTCCTTAATTATAATTAAAGTCATACTCTAATAACTTAATTTTAATAAAATCAAATATCTTATATTTGATCCCTAAAGTTTCTCAAACTTTTTAATTAAGTCCAACTTAATTAAATTGATTTTTCTTTCACAAGTTGCTCTTTAATGTTTGACCCACTAGGTTCCTAATATATTAGCAATGATTATAAATTATAATTCTAAATCAAAATTATAATTAGATAAATTAAAACTCCTTTTAATTTATCTATAGTTCTCCAATTAAATAATTTATAATCCTTGGCTAAGATTGAAGTCTAGCAACAAGTTATCACCATCCAAAAATCAGGAATGTCAAAGTGGTTTGACTTAACATATCCATGCATGGTTATGATGTATAATTTAATCATCTCTTCATCCAATATTCCAATTAGACAGAGTATGAATATAGTGTCTACTATTTTAGTGCAATCATGTTCATTCTTGCTGATTAGTAATTGATTTATAATTGAAATTTAAAAACGCCTTTTTAAATGTCAATTCACTCTAGCTAGAGAGTTCCATAAATCACTACTAATCAAGAATAATAGAACATTCTCTTTAATTACATAAGAGTGACGAATCCTTTGTTAACTTTCTCAACTATCTCCATATGGTTCATACTGCATCCAATTACTATCGGCTAAATTATCCTAGGACGGTTTATAAGTAGCATTAAAACATAGTATATTCCACACAAGATACCTGGGTAATTTCAAGTCTAAGGATCAATTATATAACCATCATTATGAGAAAATACATAGACACATAAGTAATATTGCTTTAGGTTTCCATACTTTAATTTATGAGATTAATTACTTCATAAGAAAGAAACATAATGTGTGCTAGTTTTAATGTTTCGACAATATCCCATCTTGAAGAAGTTACAACTAGGAACATTTAGGAATAATACGTAAATGTAAATTGAATCTCATAATTATGATCTCATCATAATTTCAATTACACATTAATCATTCCAAGGATTTTATCTTTATTATTAAAACATTAAATATAATTAATACATAAAGATAAATAATGCCATTATTAATAATTTTGTCACTAAAATACAATCAAAGAGAATGGTTGTAGGGCATAAACCAACATTATATTCGTCTTAACTTCTAAAATGGGACTTGAGGATTACATCAGCAGCAATCACAAACATATAATTCTCAACATTTTAAAAACATTATTGGGGATTGAAGCCCTAGTAGTTCATTAAGTAAAAGACATTTACAATCCCACAAACATTTGCACGATCACACTTTTGAACCACTTCAAAAATAATTTAAAACATATCACATTCATAGCAAAAAATAACTCAAGCACAACAACAACTGACAATATAACTAATAATTTAACTACTCCTGTGGCAAAGTCCTAATTACTACAACACCTGTACATATACCTGGAGTGGTTTGTTTTAAAAAATAAAAATAAGGGTGAGTGAAACGAGCTCAGTGAGTGTAATCAGTTTACTAAAAAATTGAAATTTTCATAACAACGTATCTATAATATACCTATACAATCATAAAGCTCATAGTAAAGCATATTCCATAACAATTTATTCATTCATCCTCAAATATGGTAATAATATAACATTTCGTAAAACACAAATTTTATTTTTTCTAAAATACTATTCCAAAATTATTTTTGACATTAAACTTATAATACATAAGTTTCCATTTTTCCTTTTTCCTTAAAAAATAAACAATGGTGGCAATAAATTTTCTGAAAACTTTTATACTGAAAATAAGACAACCACTAGAATTGATACTATATGGTACCTTTCAAATCTTTTTTAACATAAATAATGGCAGTGTTACTATTTTCATGACTTTCTTTACTCAGCATAGCCCACCATTAGTTTCTTTACTATATGATACACTAGGCATAAAGTCATGGAGCTGGTTCTACATCACTTACCCACAACTAGTTAATCACTATTTGTAGAGCTGGTTCTACATTGCTTACCCATAACTAGATAAACGTTATAAACTGGTAGTTACGGAGTTAGTTTTGCATTGCTTATTCATAACAATTTAACCACTATTGACGGAGTTGGTTTTACATTGCTTACCTATAATAAGTTAACCGCTATAAATATACCTGTATAATAACATGTATAAAGCTTAGTGGTGTACCATAGGTAAAAGCAACTCTTACATTTATGACTCATAATTGAATTATTTCAATATAACTCCCAATCATATAAAAGTAACTTTCAAATTAAAACTCATATATTACCAAAGCATACAATTATGCTAGTAATATTCACTTGTAAAATATCATTTGCAATAAACTCAGCATAAATATTCATTTCATGAATAAATGAAAATCATTTGCATAAACTCAATTTAAAATACACTCATAACTTGATAGTCTCCACAAATAGAAACCATTGGCATAAAATCATTTTAAAGAACACTCACACGTCATCAATTATTTTGTAAAGAAGTTATTTATATAAAAAAATTAAAATACATCACATGTCGTCATTTTTTTTAAAAGAGTTTATTTATATAAAACAATTAAAATACACTCATCGTTTTGCGAACTTATCACTAAGCACACTCACATGTTCAATGCCTCTCCTTTACCTACATAGAGCTCATTTTGCTTAGGCATTTATTTCCAAATTTAGAAATAAGACATTAAAACAATAGTTCGGTTTAACCAAAATCGAGTTTAGTATTTAATCACGTCACACGTACACTAATCATATTTTTGCTTACTTTCCTAAACTAACCTATTAGTCTTCATTTCCAAATATAACTTTAGAAGTCACTTAAACATCATATTTTGCCCATTCTAACTTACTAATTTCTTCAAAACACAATCTTACCTAATTTAGTTCACCATATCACAATCATGCATAATGAGTCACGTTTATGATCCATGTATAGAATCCATATCTCCATTTGTTCCTTAATTTTCACATATCAAACATTCAAATTAGGCTTTTGAAGTCTTTTAGACATTTGTTTCCCTATATCTCTAGTTTCCATATCATCAGAAATCATGCCATTTCAACTTCTAAATCATGAAACATGTACCAAATATCACAAGTTTCTTCAACATAGGGACAGTATTAGGTCACTATAATCAATCTCAATTTTCAATATCATTTAGCTAGAATTAGGTTTAGGTCTCTCTACATTTTTCTATCACTGTGCAGAATTCTCTCTTATTTCTTTTAGTTTGTGGGCTCTTTAAGGCTACTCTCACGACACTCACCAAATGAAACAAAATGTCTTAAGTTTTACTTTTCATACTCATTTAATGGATTACACATGTCACCTTCCTATTTGTCATCACTAATGACTCATCACACACGTCATTTTCTCATTGGTCATCTTTAATGGCTCATCAATCCACTAATATCATGTAAAAGGACCATATTGCCCTTCATGATTACAAAATACCAAATTTCCTTTTAATGCATTTAATTCACCAACTAACCGAATTAAATCCCAAAATTATTCCACAACCATCTTATCATCAAATTGACCATGAAATAATTTAATTAGGGTCAATTTGTTGATTGGATGCTTTTAAAAATTTCGAATGAGTTTAAAATCATCAATACCTATTATTTTCCAAAAAAGATCATTTTAGTCCAATAATTTTGGATTACCCAAATTCTATTCAAATAACCTCTATTTTGATCTATTTTAGTTCTTATGGACTCTAATCCTAATTTTAGAGTTTTTCATCATATTTTGAAATTATTTAGTAACTTTTTGATTGTGTTGAAGAGTTTTCAGATTGAATATGGAAATCACCAAATGTCACCAAATCATCCAGGTTTCGTTCAAAAGTGTCACCTAAATCTCCAAAGTACATTTTGGGGCTTTTAAAACTCGTTTGGACTCATTTCGTAGGTTTTTGGAGTTTTTGAAAAATTTTTGACAAATTTTTGGTTGAGTCCCGAACCATCTCTGATCTATCCGTGATCTCCGTTATAACCTTTATAATACATTTAAATGCTTAAATTACTCTAGTACACCATAAATAGAGCTTACTCTATAAATACATATACAACACATTAGATAGTACAATTATCGAACTATGATATTACACAAACACAGACTTATGTTCTTAAAATAAATCCTCAAATGCACAATTTATCAATTCATTAAGCTAATGTAGGTTAAAAATGAGTCTATATTTTGGACTCATATCGACATCCATTTTCTACAAAAATTCTAATATTTACCCAGGTAGAGTTGTTCAACAACATGATATAAGATAGAGAGAAATGTGAGACCTAACGTGTATTCAATAGGAGTCGAACTAGAATGTTTTTACATAAGAAAGGAGCAAACTTAGAGAAAAGAAGGAGATTCCATTAAGATTCAATCAATAAAATCAAGATTTTAAGAATCTAGGTGATTGAAATTTTTCTATCTTTTTTCTTTCTTAATTATTGAGGAATTTCTTTACTTCAGTATGAACTAAATTAGGATAGATGATAAGTGTAAATAGTTTGATATGTGTTTAGCCATTAAGTCAATCATTTAGTATATGTTTAGGTTAGAATTGTGTTAGTTTCTGATTTATTTATGTTTTAAGTGTTTTAAGGGCTAGTACAAGTCTTTGAGCTTAAATATTATGTTTTTGAGGTACCTTGATGTGTTTGCTAGTGTTTAAAGGTCAACATCAAAGAATGGAGGACTTTTGGAGACATTCAAGCTAAAACAACGACCCACAATTGTGGCATCGTGGCATGTCAGGCCATCATCGTTACAGATGTTAAGTTAAGAAGACTTCACTTCTTCTACTTCAATTAATTTTGATGACAGTCAAATAATAATAATCATAGAAGTGTGTGAATTATTTTGAAGATTTTATTAAGTGCGCAAAAAATGAAAATGACATAAATAGTCAACTTAAGACGATACATAGGCAACGCAAGATGGTCAAACTCCAGACGGTCAACACAAGATGATACAAGGTCAACATAAGACAATATAAGGTCAACTCAAGACGATACTTAAGTAAAAGCTAAATACGACAAAGCGTCTTAGATAGACCAGATGAAAGTGCGACACCAAATGCAGCACAACACTACATAAAGAGTGACACTAGACGAAGTGCAACACCAGACGAAGCACAATACCAGACGATGCAAATGAAAAATATTCTAGAACATCAGTAAGTTAGTTATGTTGGACCCCGAACTTTCCTTGAAAATTAGAAATTATAAAATGAAATTAAATGAGAAAATATGATATGATTCTTCGTAATAAATGAAAATTATAAATGAATTTATGAGCATTTGATGGAATGAAAGACATTTGGGTTTCTTTGTGTTTTGCATGTGTTTGATAAAAAGATGAGGTAGTATGATGTTGACTATGGCCTTGTCTAATGAGTAAAATGGTGTTTGTAGTATTTTGAGACAATTTCTGGATTAATGTGAATTGAAATGGCTTCCTTAGCCTTCTGGATTTGCATAGCTTTAAATAAGGTTTTGTGTATTACGTTTGGATGGGGGAATTTGAGATTGTGGATAAGTGAAGTGTTGTGCAGGTGCTGAAAAATAGGATGAAAGTTGAAGATTTTGGCTAGTGTAAATTTAGGGGAGATGCTGTCAAAATTTTCATTATGGACAGAAATTTTTACTGAGTTTTTGGCCCTCTTAGAGTTTGAATTGGATTGGAAGATCTTCTTGAAGATTGTAGTTCATGTTTAGGGCTTTCCATTGGTATATAATATGCCATTTTTGGGCTTAGGAGTAAGAAGTTATAAAGTTTGGAAAAATACAGTTACTGTTTGAAATGTCATTTTATAGGCAGTAGCTTTGAAAGAGGTTTTACCTCCTTTAGAGACTAAATTGATTTTTGTATCCTTCATGGAAGTTATAGAGAAATTTTATAGATTTACAATGATGTATAATATGTTATTTTTGATTAAGTAAATTGAAAGATGTGAAATTGTGAAGTTTGGATGTGGTATAGGATGACCAGTTTTCTGGTAGAAACTTTGACTAAAAAATTGACCTAGTTAGAGGTTGAAATTACTTTGAAATTCTTCATGAAAGTTTTATATTATGTTTTTATCTTTCCACTTATGTAAAGTATGGAAATTTTGGGCTATGAAATAGGAAATTATGATTTTTACAAGTTGTTGTTACTGTTTGGGAAGAGTATTAGTGGACAGAAACTTTGAAATAGTTTTTGACTCCCTTAGAGGCTAAATTGATTTTTCTATCCTGCATGAAAGTTTTAGATTGCATTTTAATCTTTTCATTGATATAAAATATGAAATGTTTGGACCTTGGAGTTGAAAGATAGAAATTTTCGAAGTTGAGTTATTGTTTAGGGAGACATTAAATGGGATAGTAAATTTGATTGGCAATTTGAGCACTTTAGAGATGGAATTGGTTTTCAAGTTCTTCATGGACGTTGTAGAGCTTCCTTTTATCTTTCTTTTGATACCAAGTTTGTGAATTTTGGATTTCTATGTAAAAAGTTATGAATTCTTGAAAGTCAGGTATGTGTTTTGGATCGACCTTCTGTTTTGGCCGACCGACCGACCTTCTGTTTTGGCCAACCGATCGACCCTTTGTTTTGGTCGACCGATCAACCTTCTATTTTGGCCAACCGATCGATCCTTTGTTTTGGCCGACCGATCGTTCTTCTATTTTGGCCGACCGATCGGCCTTCTGTTTTGGTCGACCGATCGACCCTTTGTTTTGGCCAATCGATTGACCTTCTGTTTTGGCCGACCGATCGACCTTTTTTTTTGGTCGACCGATCAACCTTCTGTTTTGGCAGACCGATCTAACCCTTTTGTTTTGCCTGAACTAATCTGACCCTCTCCCACTCTTTTGCTTATATCTTTTCCGTCCGACATCCGATTGACTTGGTTTTTAAAGCGTTGGATTTCTAAGACATCCCTCTATCTGTCCATGAAAAATTGTGAATTTATGAGATTAAATTAAGGATAATTGATTTAGTCAAAGTGAGCTAAAAAATTTTCTAAACATGGTTCAGTATTTTGGTAAATTCTTGGTCTGTGGAGATCCAATTGAACTGATTCTTGTTGAAAAATAAAATAGAGACATGGGG
>JANITW010000009.1:19018583-19035877 GCA_027564335.1 Erythroxylum williamsii | reverse complement strand
TGATCATGCTTTGCTTGACCTGAAACTTTATTGAGTTGGCCCAGGCCCAAAAGAAAATGAACAAAGTTTGATTGACATTGGCCGACGGCAGACCCTCTGCTTTTGGGAACAATTTACCTCTTAACATAGTCAGTAACGCTATGAGCTTTTACCTGTAGAAATTGGTCAGGTATGTCGCCTATTACATGTTGGATTAATGGACCCCAATCTCCTACCGAATCATCTAACCAGAAACACACCTTCAACTCATTGCGAACTACCCACTTTAAACCATTGGTGACATGAAATCAGGAGGCAGCTACCCCTTTCTAAGTTGAGGAGTTGCCTGTGACAGTTAACCGGGCAGGAGGGTCCGCACTATTAAATTTATACTTTAAGCGGAGGATTTGCACTCATAGCGTCGAGCCATTCATAATATACCTAGAGCGGAGGATTTGCACCCAAAGCGCCAAGCCATTTGTAATCATATTCTATCCTAGTTTTGTGAGAAGTGCATCATTATTTGATTGAAGTTTCCTCAACCCAAGGCCTGCCATGCTTTTTGGCTTATAAAGAGTGTCCCACTTGACGAGATTCACTTTCTTTTGGTTAGGAGATGACCCCCATCAAAAGTCTAATGATTTTCTCTATGTTGTCATATAATAACCGTGATAGTCGGATTGTTTGCATAGTATAGATTGGGAGGGCTGCAAGTACAGATTGAACTAAAGTAGTGTGACCCGTTAGGGATAGATGTTGAGCACTCCAGTTGGATAGTCTGTGTCGAAAGGCAAATGCATTTTTCTGTGAGCTTACAATGCTAACTTTCCTGTTAGGTCCATCAATCTGTTCTATCATATCCTGGAGCATACAGAAAAGTTTCTGTGAAGTTAAAGGTAATCTAAATAATGTCTCCTTTGAAAAGTTGGATGTTGGGGAATAGGAAATCTAGAAAATTCGGCAGTGTGGGGATTTGAGGGTAAAGTGGGAATGAGAGGGAGAGATGAGTCATGTGAGTGTGGAAGTTAGTTAGAAGGAGAGAATAAAAGGTTGTTAGGGGGAGAATGAGAGGCATTCGGTTATGATCATTGGAAAGGTGATTGTGTGGAGATTGCTAGCTCTCGAAGTCTAGCTGAGGAATAACAATTCCCATTGTTTCTTTCTATCTACTCTATAATTCTTCCTATTCTTCTGCTACTTTAGTGTGTTTGTTTGAAGGTGAGTCTCGGTTGTGTGAATTGGTTCATTGTTAGAGCAGTAGGTCTCTAACATGGACCAACATTCGCTATTTCAAAGACAGGTTCCCAAAATTACTCAAGATAAAATGCTCATGATTGAAGAACAAGTGGATGGCTATGCTGAGGTCTCCAAGAAATATCTAACATAGCAAATTATAGCCAGCATAACAAGAATAAACCATGTTTACCTTCTCATCAATCCTTATACTCCAAGAATCATTTCTTGATCCAGTGACAGGATTACCAACAACATAAGTTGGTGTATGAACAGCATTGTTGAGGAGCGGGACCCTGTCTGAACCATAATCATCATCACTGTCATAATACGCATGTGGTCCAAGAGCCTTTAGAACCATTGAGAGCAAGAAAGAAATTCCCTGAAGATAAAAGGGTGTAAGGTGGTCAAAATTTTGAGAACCATAAAATAACATATCAGGTTTTCAAAACCTGAAGAATCTCAGTATCCTGCATTATCATATCAATAAAAGGAATCATCTCTATTTTCCATCTCCTAATGCATCTAGAAATCATTGATCAGCCCAGTGGTACTGTATACACCGGGGTCAGAACACATATATATGCATGTGGGCACAGAGTACTCTGAGATTCATTCTTTTACCTATTTAACTATTATGGTTTTCATAAGACACGTGGACCAATGAACACATAAACCTCACCCTGGTTCTTTCTGAATAAGATGCCTAGAATGTAAGTGTTTATATGTGTGCATAGAAGGTAGAAATAGAGGAGAGAGAAGACGAAGACATAGACACAGACCTGAATACTAAGGATTGATAATCCTATCCATTTGCACATCTCAAAGTTTGACTGAATGAAAATTTTGAACCGATTGAAACACCCACTTGGGTCCTTTGGGAAGTCCTGTTGTAAAGTGGGATCAAATGGGCAAGGAAATCAAATTAGCAGCATCAAACTAAAAAGTTATCAACCAAGAGTAAGATAAATATGCATGCACAGGAGATACCTCTTCCCAGTCCCGGTTTAGAAACACGTCAGTGGTCAATCCAGCCTCCAGCATTAGGAGCAAGAATATACAGAACATGTACTGAAGTACATTAAGTTCAACACTGATTCTAATAGCTAAATCTCTATATTATGAAGTCAATGTTTTAACTAGAAATGCTAAAAAACTAAAAACAGTATACCACACATGAAGAAGAAAGATAATTTTTACACCTAAGCGACATTAAGCTTCACATGTTTCCATTATTGTCAAGGAAATCAACTCCAGCAATAAAAATATGCTAAATTCACAATGAGCTAAAAGGAAGTACGAAGGAGAAGGGAATTGGAGAAACAGAAAATTACAACACACGGCTTCAGAGAAACAAATCTTTACACCAATTAAACAATGATTTCAAGTCAATACACATAGTTCAACATCTTTACACTCACAGATAAATCTTCCTGAAAAGTAGTAAAAAGTCAGGGAACTATAAAAGTTATATAAGAGATGTCAGAAACAACCGCATATGCAAAACTTGTTCATTGTTTCTTATTAAAGTAAGGTCTTGAATATTGATATCTGTAACTAATTGTGATATTCAAAACTTTGTAAGTATCTGTGAGTAGCATTAATCAGTTCCGATCAACTGCCAAAAGTCAATTACTGTATTGATCAGATAATTACTTCAAGCACAAGGTATTTTATGTAAGAAATGTCACCAGTTGATGCACAAAAGAAGTTCTAAGAATACATATCACAGAAAGCTCCAATCTGTTAGATGACCCTAAAAATGAAACAGATAAAGAGAAGTTTTGTCTTCAATAGAATCCATCAAAAGAAACCGACTTTGGCAGGTCAAGAGTCTTAAATATATTGTCACCAACAGGAATCAGCAAACCGAGATTACTTTGATTCTGATATCTATTAACCATGGAAAAGGGATATTGAATTTCAATTTCACAGACTTGAGCAAAAAGATACTAGGTAAAGGCAACAACCATTAGCTGTTTCGGCAGCAAGATGCCCTATGCAAGTGAGCACACACAAAGTGACTCCAAACCCAAGTGTAGTGTAAATGAACCTGCATTTTTTATGAGAAGACATGTTTAAATGGATCTGAAAATAGCCAGAGGCTAATGAAAATAATTAAATGTGTCATACAGTAAGATAAAACACCCATAATTTGAGCATATAGATCTTCCTTTCTATGTGCTCTAATTACCAAAATAATAAGATCTTACAGATTGGATCAGTGCTTTTCAGGTGAGGTATTTCTCAGGATCATCGATCCTGCATGAACTACTACTAATGAAACAATTCTATACCCTCCCCAAATACTTGGTCCAATCAAAATTCACAATAACAGGATTATGATGCACATTAATCCACAGATATGCTTTTCAAAGAATTAATAACTGCACTACAGGACAACTCTCATCTAAAAACTAACAGAAACTTGAGAAAGGAAAAAAAAAAAACAAGAACGTAGTACCTGACAAAAGCTCAATAAAGGACAACCAAAATTACATTTGTATGAGAAAAACTTTAATATCCATAGGGCTCCACCACGCCCTTAATGTTTTTTTTCCCCCTCCATGATGCAAGTAATTATTGGTAATCTAATTTGGGATTTTAGAGATTCGGTTTAGTGAAGAAAAGAACATAATAGAGAGAAGTCTGATTATTGAGAGAGAAACAATTACAATTAATTCGTTACCTTCTTCCTTCCAACCAACGGCTATATCAACAATGAACACAACCATTACTATTCATCCAATCATATCTGTACACTTGGTGCTATCCTATACATTCGTTTAGCTACTCATGACTACTTATACTGCATCGTCTTCATCTTAATCACCCTTTTGTTTCTGCTACGCGCTTTCTATCAATTCCTTCCTGCTCAAGAACCTTGTCCACAAGGTTGACGTCAGGAAAATGTTGCTGGATATCGTACAAAAATTCCCAAGACACTGGAATTGCGAGGCAGTGACCATTAGACCAAAATCTGAACAGCTGGTCAATTATATCACTTGACCAAACGACAGTATAAACAGCCACCGGCATACGAATTCCAGAAAACAAAGAAGAAGGTAAGCGTAGTGAGATAGGTACCATATCAGAAACTCGGCGCTTCAACTGAGATACATGAAACCAACTATCAACTGGCACATCCAACATATATGCAACAGACCCCACCTTTGCCAGAAATCGGAACAGTTCATAAAATAGAGAAGACAACTTCTGGGAGCTTCGGTGTTAAACACTGTGTTGACAATAGGGTCGAAGTTTCAAATAGACCCAATCATCTACTTCAAAAATACATTCCGTGCGGCATTGATCCGCCATTTCATGAGATATTGAGCACGCTACAGATAAAACCAAAGTACATTCACCATAGCCTCCTTATCCAACATTAGTTGGGCCACTATCAAAACCGATGAATCACCTGCTATATACGGATTACATAAAGGAGGAGGAAAACTGTAAACAACCTGAAAAGGTGTCATATTAATGGACAAATGGAAGGTAATATTATAACACCATTTAGCCAGCGACAACCACCTACTCCAATTAGTTGGACAGTCCAACGTCATGCATCGTAAATATGTCTCCAATGTTCGATTCAAGACTTCTGTTTGGCCATCAGTTTGAGGATGATAGGCCGTGGACAAATGCAACTTCACACCTTGGAGAGCAAAATTTCTCTCCAAAAATGACTAGTAAAAGTAGCATCACGATCACTGATGATCGTATGCAGCATTCCATGCAATTTACACATTGTATCCATGAAGACCCTGGCAACCTTCTCCGAAGTATAAGGATGGCGTGGGGGTACAAAGTGAGCATATTTGCTCAGTCTATCGACTACCGCAAGAATCACCAAGATTTGACAGCGAAAGACCCTCAATGAAATCCATGCTAATATCCGTCCACAGCCGTTGCGGAATAGGTAAAGGTTGGAGTAACCTCGATGAAGCCACCGGCTCATATTTATTTTTCTCACACACCTCACAACTACGCAAAAACTCGCGAACATCCCTCTATAACCTGCACCAATAAAAAAAAGAGATGACCTTTTATAAGTTCTCAACCACCCAAATGGCTTCCATAACTAGAAGGGTGTGAAAATTCAATAATTTTCCGATGCAGACTATGTGAATTTCCCACCACCAACTGTCCTTTCCAACATAAAAGATTATCAGTCCAGTAATAAATCAAATCTCTATATTCGCCATCCTGAATCTGCTGCAACAATTGCTGAAGAACAAGATCCTAGTTCCAACTGTCTGATTTCAAATCGAAACTCAGTATGTACATGAGAGATAGACATTGTAAAGAGCTCCAAACTAGTAACTCGTGACAAAGAATAAGCTGTAGAATTGTCAACACCTTTCTTATATTTAATTGAAAAATCAAATCCCAAAAGCTGCGATAACCAAGTTTGCTAGAAAGGAGCAGTAATCCGCTAATCCAATAGGTACTTTAGATTGTGATGATCCGTCTGAATCAAGAAATGTCGCCCCGTAAGATAGTGAGACCACTGTTTCACTTCCATGACAATTGGCAAGAATTCTTTTTCGTAAACAGAAAGATGCTTGTAATGAGTAGATAGTGATTTACTGACAAAGGCAATTGGGTTATTCTCCTGTATCAACACCGCAGCAATACCATCCCACTAGCATTCGCCTCAACAACAAAGTCCTTCTAAAAATCTAGCAATAGTCATAGCATTCTTCAACGCCAAAAAAGCGAGAGTTGCATCCTCTATCCAAACAAATGCGTCTTCCTTCAAGAAATTGGTCAGAGGCTTACTTAGTTGGACATATCCACGGGCAAACTGTCGGTAATAACCACACAAACCCATAAAACCTCTAAGCTGTAGAACGGTTGTCAATTGTGGCCACTTCAACACCACACTCACTTTTTGAGGGTCAGTTGAAACACTCTGGCCACTAATAATGTGACCCAAACATTCCACCCGATCCCCGCCAAACGAACACTTAGATAGTTTAACAAACAGTTGTTGATCAGCTAGAATTGTTAACACCAAACATAAGTGTTCAAGATGCAGCTCAAATGAAGCGTTGTATATCAAAATATCATTCAAAAAGACTAAAACAAACTGTCGTAAGTAAGCTTTAAAACTCTGGATCAAGAGGATCTAGAAAGTTGTCATAGCATTCACCAATCCAAACGGCATTACGAGAAATTCATCATGCCCACTATGCGTCCGGAAGGCTATTTTGTAAATATCATCCTCTTGCACCCTTATTTGATGACAGCCAGCTCTCAAATCTAGCTTGGAGAAGCAACACACCCCATGTAATTCATCAAATACTCCTCTACTAAGGGAACTTATCCTTAATTTTGCATTGATTAAGAGAACGGTAATCAATGCAAGATCTCCATGATCCATCTTTTTTCTTGATCAAGATGACTGGAGTAGAGAAAGGGCTAACACTTTCCTGAATTATTCCATGTTTTAGCATATCTTCCACCAAATCTTCCACCACATTCTTCTGAACTCCCACATACCTATAAGGTCTAAGGTTCACAGCTTCAGTTCCCTCCTTTAATGGAATTCGGTGATCATGAAACCGAGAATGAGGTAAGCCTTTTGGATCCTCAAACACTGTCTCAAATTGTTTGAGTAACTCATGCAATTGTTTATGAAAAATTGATGGAGCCTCTTCAACATATATTCCATCTCTGACGATCTCAACTCTTCTGGAAAACCATCGTCATACTTTGACTTGACAATCTGAGGAATGATCATAAAACAACATACTACATCTTGGATGCTCCATTTTGTCAAATTTTTGTCTGGTATTGGTAGCACCTTTTTTCTGACACTACAGAGCTTTATTTCTTCTCAACCCCAACAGAATTTCATCGTCCGTTTCTGATAGTTAAAGACAATGTCATCTAACTGCGATAACCACTGTATGCCTAAAACCATATCCATTCCCCCAATGTCAATAACTAAAGCATCAGTTGAAAACTCCCTACCACCCATTTGCCACTGTAAATTCTGACAAATGTGATTGCATCGCAACTTCAATCCCCCTCCTACAATTGGTAACTTAGGTACCTCCTCCAACTTCCATCCTAAACGATATATGACTTTGGTATCAACAAAATTATGAGTACTCCCACCATCAACCAAAATATGTATAAGCGAACCATTCAACATACCTTTCACCTTGATTTGCTAGCATTTAGCTATAGATGCACCAGACATAGCTTGTAAGGAAATGGAAGGCAACTCTTCTTCAGTTGGTGTCTCCTCAACCCCGTCCAAGTCATCCTCCACCACATACATATGCAACAATCATTTTTTGCATCGATGACCCTGAACATATTTCTCATCACACCAGAAGCATAAGCCTTTAGCCTGACGCTCATCCAACTCTTTACTTAAGGTCGTTTTTGTCCACTTGACGTCCCTATTTGTCTTTTGAGTGCCTCGTATTGGCGTCGGTAGTAATCTTACCGTTTTCTGGACATGAGTATAATTTCCACTGTAAGAGGACGCTTGTGTATGAACTGATCCCCTTGCTCCGCAATGTTGCACCACTATCTCATGTTTTCTGGCTAAATCATAAGCCTGCTGAAGGGAGTGAGGACTCCACAATTTGACTGAATATTCTATTTCCACCTTCAGTCCTTTCAAAAACTTTCAAAAACACACCCACTAAGTAATGCTCTGGCATCACCAATTTTTTGCGACAACATATCAAATTCCACACATTTTTCCTTCACCGAGCCTCTCTGTTTCAATTCCTTAAGTTCTCCGATTAGGTCTTCAAAAGTTGAGTCTCCAAATCGTTGTTCTAAAGCTATCACATACTCACCCCAACTAGGTGGTTCGCGAGTCATTCAATTTCTCATATACAATTCATGCCATGCAAGCGCCTCCCCTTCCAAATACATGGTAGCTAATCCCACCTTCAAATCGGCCAGTGTATGATCAAGTGAAAAAAATTGTTCACATTTGAACACCCACACCTTTAAATCCTCTCCTTTAAACACTGGAAGCGCAAATTTACTACTTGTAGGAATGGTATATCGACCTCCATAACAACCTTCACTACCTCCATTCTTTGGTACCCTTTGGTTCCCTCACGTTCCATGCTCATTGCTTTCAGCTTGGAATAGCTGGGTAATCCATTCTTTCAACTCCTGCATACTTCTTTCCAACTCATGCATCTAGTTACGCAATCCTTCCTCTATGCGCCTCTATTCCTGACCCCTCGTGCCTTCTGCCATTTCACAACGATAGCTTTGGCCCGAAATGAGCTCTGATACCACTTTGGTGCAAGTAATTATTAGTAATCTAATTTGGGATTTTAGGGATTCGGTTTAGTAAACAGAACAAGATAGAAGTCTGATTATTGAGAGAGAAACAATTACAGTTAATTCGTTACCCTCTTCTTTCCAAGCAATGGCTATATCAACGATGAACAAAATCGTTACTATTCATCCAATCATATCTGTACACTTGGCGCTATCCTATACATTCGTTTAGCTACTAATGACTACTCCCTATACTACATCATCTTCATCTTACTCACCCTTTTGTTTCTGCTACATCCTTTCTATCATCTTCTTCATGCTTCATTTCCACCTCTTTCACTCCCCCACTCCAAAAGCGACTCAAAATGAGTAGACAAGAAAATATAATAAACAAAAGAGTGGCAAACAGACTTCAAAGAGTTGAAAAACGACCTACATAAGGCTATGTTTGGTTGAACGTAAAGTTTTTAATGTAATGGAATGGTTTATAATGGAATGAAATGTAAATGGATATAATATTAGAAAATTGTTGTTTGAGAGGGATGAAATGATTCATAATATAATACAATAAAATGTTGTTTGGATGAAGAATTTATAATGTAATAAAGTGTAAAGTTGTTTATCATTTTACATTTCAACCTAAATCTCCAAAACCAGAAGTTTTTTATTTTTACTGTTTAAAATGAAATAGGATGTAATACCATTATATACATGGTCTTACGTGGTTTGGAAATTAGAGGAAGGCAAAGTTGGCAACATCAACATGCAAGAAAACGTCGGTGTGTTTGACAAGTATACTTAAAAACGGTTAAGAAAATCGTAAAGCAAAGTCCCTAACCTAACATCATAGACTGTTGGTTCACGAAAATCATTAAAAGGCTGAACCAAATTGGAAACATTACAAAATTACAGTGGCTTCTTTCTATCCCCATCAGTCAAACGTGGTAGAGACAGTTCATGCCCACAGCCCACCAACTCATAATGTAAGAAACCGATCTCAACTCCAATTACTAGTTTCACCAACCTCGCATAAAGAACCGTAAATATGTTTTCTTCTCCAAACCTACCAATATCGAAAATAAGAGAATGAAAAGCCCACAAATGAAAAGTAGAACAAAACCCATACCAGGGAGCAGGATAATCTGAATCATCATCAAAGGGCAAATCACCGGTTTTTCTTTGCCAAGCCCTAATCAGCCAGACTCCATACATGATCAAGGCCAACCCAACCATACCCAAAAGCGAGTTCACCAGCTTCAGGAGAGATTGAATGAAACTCCTCGCTGGCCTCCCCATTGTTTCTCGATTGGTGCAATCGAAACTTTGATCAACTTATTTCCCTGAGCGTTTTTGATTTAAGGGAGTAACCAGATGGCAAATACTCGGAGGACAAAGAATGGTAAATACACTACGCAGCACAGAGAATAAGGAGGTGGGCACAAGAATTTCAACTTTATTTCCTAATTTTTATTTTTTAGTTATCGGTAATAGAGACAAAATTAGAATGAATTCAATCATGAAATTTTATCAAGTTATTATTAAAATATTTTCTTATTAGAATATTATTATCAAAATTATATATTACGATATTTTATATTAATTTCTTTAAAAATTATTTTATTTTGTTTCAATTATACTTTTATAATAAAATCATTAATAACTATTTAGAAATTAATAATTTTATAAATCATTGTATTCTTTATTAATTATTTATAAAATATGGCATTTTAATTAATTATTTACAAAATAAAACATACAATAACTAAATATGACTTTAAAAAATTCTCAATATCATTTTTAATACATAATACCAAATATTAGTAATATACCAAAGTGTTACTGTAGTAGCAATTGTAACGTTAGTTTTACACACTAAATGTCACCAATTTGAACTTAGGCAATACCAAGGTGACTCGATTATGTTGCTAAAATGAAGAATTAATTGGATAAGTGAGGGGTCGTTTGTAGGCTCACTCGCCTTTTAACTATCCTTTTTTAGGATGAAAATCTTTCCTTTCTTCACGTGTGTCAAATTCTTTGACTGAATTGAATAGCTCATTGTCTTGTGTTTGATCAACTCAGCCTTCTTGCGATGCTGGTGCCCCTTATATTATAAGTGAAAAAACTAGCTTTTGGATCGAAAAACAAAAACATGCTAGATTTAGTTGAATGGTAGATTTTTAAAAAAAATTCCAAAATCAAAATGCAGTGGAAGCATAAAAACCAAATCAACATATTTTCATCTATACGTGAAATGATATAAAGAAAATAACTAACATAAGAATAAGAGGGAAATTATACTAACTCCTTGCTACAACTTTGACCCCCTCTTTTTTGTATCATCTCTTTTTTAATGTATCATCTCCTCATTATTTTATTCTCGACCAATCCGATCTACCACTTATTCTCTTTGGACAACTTGATTAATAGGGTCTTTTAGTAGAAAAAGACAAGAATTATTAAAGAGGTTTACCTTTTATGATCAACTAGTTGAAAGAACCAAAATGAGACAATCTCATTACAAGTTTCGGCTACCTCATGAAAGAGATGAGAGAATGAGTCAAAAATGCAACACATTCTTCTCTTTTTTTCAAAAATGAAGAAGAAGCTAATAAATGAGTCATTCTCATTTGTTTTAATATGGCTAGATGAAAAGACATAAAGAAGCAAAATGGAACCTCTCAATTTCGGTTAAAGATGAAAAAAGAGAGTGATGTGCATCCAATGCATCACTTCATTCTTTAATCAAAAATAAAGAAACCAATAAATAAGATACTCTTATTTGTTTAAAATGACTATATGAAAAGACCAATAACCTAAATAAGATCCTCTCATTTTTAATTATGAGATGAAAGAAGGGAGAGAGTACATCAAATGCACCTCTTCCTTCTTTAATCAAATAAATGCTAAAAGGTTACATGTCATCATTAAAAGATAATTATTAAACCATTTAATGATAAGATCATTACTCTATTTAATGATGACACCATTAAACTATTTAATGATGATGAAGCATGATAAAAACTCATCTTAAATGTGCAGCTGTCTATTTAGTCCATTTATCCGAAATTTGCCCTCCTTTTATGTTTAATAACTTTGTTTTAATTTAAACTTCAACTGAATATTAAATGTTCATTTGGGTTTCTAAATAACAATTAATTAACATTTAATAATAGGCTTTAAAATCTAATTTTAATTAACTCTTAATTAAATTGTTCCAGTATTATTATTCTGAATCTAATTCGATCCTTTCTTCTTTTTTTTGTCTCATTTTTCTTTTTGGAAACCTCTATTTATTTTTCTTACTTTACTTGATAACCTTCCTAGAAGCCAAGTAGGAAATCTAATTAGACTTATACAATTTAAGCTCCAATAAGCTCGGAATTAATTTAATCTCATTAGAATTAATTCAAACTTATTAACCAAATGTCATTCCACTAAAGACAATTAGCTGAACTTTTGAATTACTAAATATTACGAGAACATATGTTTCAAATAAGATGTCCAATTGCAAATTCTATTATGAACCATATTATAGTCCTCCACATAATAAAGAGTACCGTTTTGCCCTTAATTGGTTTTTCCTTCTACATCTCCCACTTTACTCTATATGGTAATTAACACACAAGATCTTATCTTAGTGTTAAGACTTAATGGGTAGTTAGTCCATCAAACGACTAGCGTTAGTTTAATTACCAATCTTCGTAAAATATCTAAAAGTGACGATATTACTATAAACTCTTTATTTGAGTTAATGTTCCTTGATACATGTTTCAATTAATAATTTCAACATACAAACACTAAATTGATACTCTGTAAAAATCTATTATGATCATATCAAGAATTATAATGAAACACATATGAGTTCACCATTGATCAAGATTGTGGTGCACAATAAAAAAATGCTAAAGTGTATATTTTAAGATTAAAGAAATGACCTACTTTATTCTTTAAAAACATATGTGATTTCAAATTTATTTAATAGTTCCATTATCGATAGTCAACAGTTATCATGATATGAAACCCATCACTTCCTTGAAGTAAACTCTTTTACTTACACAGAGACACTATAGTCTAAACCATAATCAAGTGACCAACTTGATTGTTCAATTGTGAATCAACTAATTTAGATTCTAATAATATATATGTTTCCCATACATCTCCATGTATATGTATATTACTTACAAACAAATCTTCGTACCTTATGACTAGTTATATAATGCTAATACAAATGAAACCAAACTCTTTTGTTTTATTAATAATAAATATTTTCATTACAAAAGTAACTGAAAGAAGATTAAGTTATATGTAAATACATTTGCTTTCCAAGGAACTATATTTACACATCCCCAACACTAGCATCATCCAATTTTATTGGTCTTATTCATCTATATATAAATTGTGTGTACTTTCTGTTGGAAATTCACAAGTAGAGTAACCCCACATCAGAAAGAGACATAAAAATGAAGTGTGTTATTTATAAAGATAGGACTTAAGGCCTAAGGTTTTAAGGAAAGGTATGATGTTTTGATTGTATATGGGCTCACCTAGCACTGATCCAATTTCTCCTCAGGTCCCCTAAAAACCCTTCATTAATATCAGAGCTAAGTTGCCTCAAGGTTTTGGGTTAAGATATAATGTCTTGGTTATATATGAGCTCACTTAGAGTTGGTCTAATTTCTTCTCAGGCCCCCTCAAAACCCTTCACCTTCTCCAAATGGAATGACTTTAGTACTTTGCATAATGACCTCTAAACATAAAAATGACTTTTGTCTAAAAAGCATTTGATAAGTCAATGATCAGTTTAAATTGAAGTAGATTCACACAGTTGTACCCTAAGTGCCCGCCTTTAAGAAAAAAAAGTAAGATAAAGTTCTTGCTTCCATTATCCTATTTAAGAAGGCCTCATTTGATGTTTAGCAATTAGAAAGTCATAATTACTTGTTATTTGAACACTTATCTAAGAGCATAGCTTATAAAGTCTAAATCCCTAACAAACACTAACAAGAATTGGTAACTAAAAGAGATTACTTTCTTCTTACCTAAATTTAATTTCTCTTCAAAACTTCTCCAATGAGATATCGTTTTAATGTTTAACCATCTTGAAAGAGAGTGAAATGACCCTCGAGTAAGGGGCACAAATTCTTAAGAAGTCTTGTTGCTCCTTGCTACCTTGACATTTCGAACTTTAGAGAGAAATAGAGTAGGGGATGACCTACCTTTCTTAATAATATAGGAACATTTTTTTATAAAGTTCATGTATCCTAATTTTTTTTCAAATAATTCAAATAAGTAAGCTTTTTAGTCCAGTTCTGTTCTCAGCTCCAAAAAGAGGCAAGCAATAAAAATTTGCTTAAGCAAACATTACTCATCTAGATCTTCTTTTAGTGTTTGTTTGCCTTGACGCATTTTAGCAATAACTAGTTTACCTTTACTTTTCTTTTAAAAGCTTTAACGTATAAAGAAGTAAGGGAAAAATTAATCGACAGGGCAAGCAAGAAAGTCCTGAATGAGATCTCTGTTTGTTTGGATATTTTTTAATATATCAATTATGATTTAATAGTATGAGCAACCTTTTTTTAGAAAATTTGGAAAGCTAGAAAAGACTTTTATTTATTTGAAACTTTCATGTTAAAATCCACAATTTCTTTATCTCTATTTAATTAGCTAGTTTTCTCTAATTTTTAGAAAAACATGAGAAATGAAAATTTCCTATTCTATTGAACTAATTACATTGCCATTGGCTTTTCTTCCTGCATTTAGCTCTAAAAAAAATGATGTAAAGTGATCATAGAAAATTCATAGCAATATGCTAGATAGAGCGCTCTTAATTATGTTATTTCAATCATCCCCTTGATCTAGTTAAAAGCTTCCAAGCTATGGTGCATTCCCTCAGGTTTAGACCAATCATTATATAAAGGTAGCCATGTTTCGAGACACTCCTCCTCAAGTGGCAACAATATAATCCTAACTCGATTAGATCCATCCAGTTTCAATCAGCTTTGAGTATTTCCAAAAAGACATAAATTCCCTTCACTCCATTCTTCCCCTTTTAGGAGTGAAAACCTTCCTAACTAGAGTACCATGCACTATACTTATCCTAGTGGGAGTCTTTGTTTCCTTCACCAACCAATCTTTGGATTAAAAATTCTTATGTATATAAGCATAGAAACACACCATTTTGATATGGTAGTTGAAAATAGATCTAGAGAGCTGCTCACACCAACGAGCCTTCAGAACTTGAATGTATAGATTTTGGTGCCTTTGAGATGGCTATGATGTTGCATAAGTAAGTTTGTTTAATAGTAGAAATGGGGTAATGTAATTAAGATACTTTAGTGCTTATATGCAAAACTTTCCAGTTTGGAAGGGAAGGTAGGTTGTTTGACATATTGTTAAAGTGGCTCCATATGGGATCGATCTTCTTGTCACTTTTTTAGTAGTATTATAACTTAGAAGAATGTTCTTGCTTATTTTTAAAGCCAATCATTTTCTCACCTAGAGATTCATTCTTTCATCACATTTGGCTGCACAGAGCGTGATGACATAAAGCTCCTTTTTAAATTCTTGAATCCCGTGATTTATTAGCAGTCATGGAAGAATTGTGGAATGCAGTAATATCATTTTTAATTCATTTCAATAGTCTTTGAGTGTTTCTCTTCAAGCTCTACTATAGTTAAAGGCTCCACAACTGGAAGAACCACACTGCTATTGATCAAGAAAAGTGCATAGCATTCCAAAAGGAGCTTCAAACTTCGATTCATGAGTACATGAAGAGAGTGAAAAGGGAAAAGGGAAAAGGATGACTATTTGTGCTATTTTTGGAAATGACTGAATTATACTCCAGTTCTATGAAGACAAATGTGAAAAGACTCTGTGAATGGGTAAAGAGTTAAAAGGAGACTCTTAATCTCCCAAAGTCATTTAGGCTATGTTTGGTTGAACGTAAGGTTTTTAATGGAATGAAATGATTTATAATGGAATATAATGTAAATTGATGTATTATTAGAAAATTGTTGTTTGGAGGGATGGAATGGTTCATAATATAGTATAGTAAAATATTTTTGGAAGAAGGGTTTATAATGTAATATAGTGACATATTATTTATCATTTTACATTCCATCCTAGACCCCCCAAATCGGAGGTAACTTATTCTTCTATTTAGGATGGAATGGAATGGGATGTAATGTAAAACCCTTCACTTCCATCCTATTCTATTCATTCCATTATAAATCCTCCTCTCAAATGATGGAATACTATTACATTCCATTCCATTCCATTAATAACCACCCAATCAAACATAGACTTATTAGAGAATATCAGCCAAAAATGAGTATATTTATCATTTTCTTTCACTGGGAATGGGAATAACGGCTGATATAGAAGTCTCCTGAATGCAAAGTATTATTAGATGTCATGGTTTTAGGGCACCATGATCTTTCTCTTTAAGATAAGAATAATTAAGGGCATTGCTTTCTTTCAACTTTTTGAGGTAACATCAATCATTGCTTAGTGAACTATTTATTACATAAGGCTTTGCTTGCATACAAGGTGGCATGTAAGATAGAGCTATCGTATGCAAGCGAAGCAAATGCATTTGTCATACTAATTGGTAATATTGTACAAGATATTAAGGAATAATTTCTTTCTTCTCTTTTTTTTTCTCATGAAAACTAAGAACAGGCAAATCAAAAAATTCCCTTCAAAATTTGGACATCAACATCCAGTTGCTTATGGTGTTTCATCATCAATATTGAAAATGAACAGAGAAGTGACAAAATGTGCAAAACCATATATTTAATTATCCTGGTGTGACACAAAGCTATTTACATTGAGTTAGCTCTTATGTCCTGTTTGGTCCCCTTGGGGGTTATGTCGCATGTCATAAGAGCAGGCTAAAGGGTGGTCACGCACTAAGTCTGGATATGACTAATAGATTATCACACCTTAAGCTTCTTGAAAACAAGGATTTGGTTTTAAAGTTGAAGGTATTGTGTCGAATTATGACTTAGGGGAAAAAATTTTAACAATAAACCATAATCGTATTCCTATTGTTTCTCCTTCATATATAAGGCTTCAAGTTGATACGGAAGCTGTTCAAAAATATGATGGGCTAGTTTGGAACAAATTAGCTAGTAATAATTTCATAAACTTTATATGAAGTGCATTAACTGTAACTGTCCTTTCTCCCATGATTACAGAATTCTTAAGTTTACTTTATTTTCTAGCGAAGATGGCTAGTCAACTATCAAACACATTACCAAATTCACCATTCAGTGCAGTGAATTGATAATTACAAAAATTTTAACAATTTCAAGCTTTGGTTGTTTTCTTATTCTTTGACAAGTGCAACTTTTTCTTAGTTTACTTCATTGCTCAATAATTGTTAAGTCAAGATGACTTTACTTAAATATAATTTTGATGTATAACAAAAAGAGATCAAATAAAAAGAAAAACAAAGCAGACGTATACAGATGAAAGATACAGACGAAGTCCAATGCAGACACAGACGAAGTCAAAACAGTTGAATTCAGACAGACGAACACAGACGGATGAACACAGACGAAGTTGACACAGACACAGACGAAGTTGAATTTAGACTCAGACAAAATTGAATTCGCACACAGACGAAGTCGACACAAACAATGTAAGACGAAGAAAAGATGTAGACGCAGACGCAGACGCAGACGCAGACGCAAAGCAGACGCAGACACAATAATGAAACAGACGCACAAAAGAAGCAGACGCAAGAGTCAGTTTGAGTTAGTTACAGAACTCAACTGATTAACCGCTTCTTTCAAGATTCAAGA
>JANITW010000009.1:18963573-18975247 GCA_027564335.1 Erythroxylum williamsii | reverse complement strand
TAAAAAATTAAATATTTTTTATTTTTAATTAATATATATATATATCAAAATTTTTGATAACTAAACAAGACCCTCTTTTGAAGTATGCAGCACCATCACCGTCAATGTGATTTGTGAAAGATTGTATGAAGAGGGGTGTTCCAAAAATTTTCTTTCACATGGAGGTGATTAGACATTAACCCCACAAGGTTTTGGAACAAATTTCAAGTACAAACCAGTACCAATAGTGACATGGAGAGCAGTCATGGGCTTTTCAGTGACATCGACAGTTATTGAATTGGGATCTTCCTTAGAAAAGTTAGAAGCGGTGGTCCAATCGCCTTCAATGGTAGCTTTGTATAGTGGCAAGTAACGATCAACACGAGAAGGTGAGGAAGGCTAGCATGTCTAACGGTTTTTTATTTTATTTTTGTTCTTCTGTCACATTTGTTTTTATATCGACAACTTTTATAATATTTATTCCACGACAGGATTTAGGGATGTTTCAGTAAATGCATGTATAACCGTTTGATCAATAATTTAACTAAGTTGTTGAGGTAGGGAATGAGTTTTTTAGGCTTATGAACAGTAGGGAATATATATATATATACAATTATTTTTTAGTATATTTGACAGCTACTACCTCTTTTATGGAATTAGTAAATATTGGTTCTAACTAATTTTTTATTTTGCAGTTATGGAAAAATACTTTAAAAAATTAAGACTGACTATTCAATCATCATTTTCTGATTTAAATTAGAATGTTAATAAAACACCTCCAGCATCGAAGGATGTTATTATTGAAGAACTTATGATTGATTTAGAAAATCTTCCTTCTGATCTAGGATTAAGACCTAATATAATGGAGTATCCTCCTGAAAAACGAGATCAGGTGCGTAGAGCTTATTTATTAAAAAGTCCCTGTCAACCTCGAAATCGTAACTTTCCTCAAACCATAGATAGAGATCGTAAGCAGAGATTTATTGTATTATGGTTTGATGATTTCAAGGATTGGTTGGAATATAGTGTTGAAAAAGATGCTGCATATTACTTATATTGTTATCTTTTTTCAACTGATCGTGAAAGAAAACATACTAATTTTGTATCTGAGGGTTCTAATGCTTGGCGAAAGAAAACAAAATTAAGAGAAAATGTAGGAAATCATGACTCTGATCATAATAAATGTCGAATTGCTTGTGAAAATTTAATGAATCAATCCTAATATATTGAGTCAGGTTTTTCAAGGCAATCAGAGAAATCAAAAATTGAATATCGGTGTAGGCTAAATGCATCAATAGGGTGTCTTCATTATCTCTTGATGCAAGGGCTGCCTTTTCGGGGGAATGATGAGTCTGAGAATTCAACAAACTAAGGGAATTTTCTAAAATTACTAAAATTTATAGCTTCTAACAATGAAGAAATTAGGAATGTTATTTTAGGGAATGCTCTTGAAAATCTCAAACTTACATCACCCAATATTCAACGTGATATCATTAATACAGCTATATTTGAGACAACAAAGACCATCATTTTAGATATGGGTGATGATTTGTTCTCTATTTTAGTGGATGAGTTTCAAGATGTATTAGTAAAAGAGCAAATGGGAATTGTCATTCGGTATGTTGATAGTTTTAAATATGTCATTAAAAGATTTCTTAGTTTTGTGCATATACATGACACAAGTGCAACTTCACTTTTAAAAGGTATCAAGTCATTATTCTCTAAATATGGTTAGAGTATTGCTAGCTTAAGAGGTCAAGGCTATAACGGAGCTATTAATATGCGAGGTGAATTTCATGGTCTTAAAAGTCTAATTTTGAAGGAAAATTCTTGTGCTTACTACATCTATTGTTTTGCACATCAACTTTAGCTTACACCTGTTGCTGTTGCTAAAATACATTAAAAACTATTACTCCTTTGTGCAATGTTATTGGAGGATCTTGTAAGCGTAGGGATATGCTTCAAGAAAAACAAATGGAGAAAACAATCGCAGGAATTTCACAAGGGGTGATAGAAACTGGGCAAGGGTTGAATTAAGAAATGACATTGAAAAGACCCATAGATACTTATTGGGTTTCTCATTTTGGTACGCTCATTAATTTGCTACATTTATTTTCTTTTATCATTGAGGTACTTGAGTTTGTTGGAGAAAATGGGAATGATGATTCACAAAGGGCTGAAGCTATTGATTTAATTGATATCATGCTTCGCTTTGAATTTGTCTTTGTGTTTCATCTTATGATAAAGATCTTGGGAATCATAAATGAGTTGTCTCAAGTTTTACAGAAAAAAGATCAAAATATAGATATACAAGATATGTTTATAATTAGAGGGAGATCAAGGCGTAGAAGCGAAGACATGACGAATCTTCATCACTATCGTGTTGAGCTTTTCTATTTTGTGATTGGCATGCAACTTCAAGAGCTTAACAATCGATTTGATGAAGTCAATACAAGTTTGCTTTTATGTATCGCATGTCTTGATCCTAAAGACTCCTTTTCTGCATTTGACATGGACAAATTGATTGAACTTGTAAAATTCTATCCATAAGAGTTTCCTCCTATTGCTTTAATTGAACTTGAATATCAACTTGGGAATTTTATAATTGATGTACATATGGATAAGAATTTCTCTAAATTGAGTGGAATTGGATACCTTGCTAAGAGAATGGTAGCTACAAGAAAGCATCATGTATTTCCTTTGGTTTATTTGTTAGTTAAATTGTCATTACTTTTACCGGTTGCTACAGCCACAGCGGAAAGAGCTTTCTCCGCAATGAAAATTATCGAGAGTTCACTTCGTAATAAAATGGGAGATGACCTATTGAATGATTGTTTAGTGTGTTACAATGAAAGAGATATATTTGCAAATATTGACAATGATCTTGTTATGAAAAGATTTCAATCTATGAAAAATAGGCGAGGATCATTGTAATTTTAACTATTTTATATTCTTAATAAAACTTTATTTTTTATTTAATTTTGATATGAAAATTTTTGTGAAATCTATATTTATTTGAGCCATCCTATCTTAAATTTTTGGCTCCGTCATTGCTTAAATTGCATGTAAAATTCCATACATAATCATGCAGATCATGTTCTTTACATTTTGTTCTTTCATTTTTCTTATCTTTTAATTTTCTTCTTCTTGCTTCAATAAACTAAGTGAAAATTAATCTTCAGAAAATGACCTAAATATCATACTTTCGACTCACTTTAGCTCCTTTACTTCCAAATTGTGCCTAAAACTACATATGAACTAAAGCGAGTATCTTAAGCAATTTTATGTTATTAATCGCTAAGTGTAATGAAATAATAAAATAATCAATTAAGAACAAGTCAATTTCTCCCACACATAACTTTTGATTGTCCTTAGGCAAAACATCTTTTCTTTCTTTCTTTTCTTTTTTTAACATTAAAAGAAACTACATTAACATGGAAATTTCAATGATAAGATATAACAAAATGTCCCAACATTAACCAATCCATATATATGTATACCTCACACTTACACTTTTGTACATCCATAAACTCACCAATCATAAATGCTCCACTAGCTTTATGACTTGGGTAAGACATTTGGTTAAGTTTAAAAGCATGAAATATGGTTTATAAAAAAGGAAAGGTATAAAGCTCAAAGGGATTTAACAAGGGAAAAACCATGTCAATAGGCTAGGCTATTTGGCTAATGTAGTTTAGAAAAACAGAGAATGCCTAATCATTTCTATGTCATTGCATGTGATAAAAATTCTCTAATAGAAATTCAAAGCAAAATCATAATGTACATATCATGAAGGTCATACATTATCAAAAGACAATGAGACTGATATGAATGTGTCAGTCTAATAAGGCTAAAAATATCACCAACTTTGTCTATCACTAGTCACTACTCTTCTAAAGATAATACATATTAACCAATCATAAGAGTAAAAATACATGCTAAAGTTGCTACGAAATTCTCTAGTCAATTCACACTCTAATCATGACTATAATCCTAGAAGCAATAAAAATGAGAAAATATTTGTTTCATTTGTTTTATTATTTCTCTCATTTTGATTGAAAACTTAAAAACGAGCAAGAAACAAACTAACATAGAAACACGTATGCAAATAAAAAGTAATGCGGAAATGTAAAGAAAAGAAATTTACTTCCCTTGAGTTGCCTCTTAAAAAGTGCTTTTGTTTAGGGTCGCTGGCTTAACTCTATGTTTCCTCCTCTCATTACAAAATTGTGATCTGCAAGTGTCACATGTGACTCTTCCACATGAGGTTCTTCATGATAAGGTCTCAATTGATGATCCGTCATATTTAACATCTTCCCTATCCTCTAACTTCCAATCTTGACTGAGTCCATGCACTCTGGAATGATATCAAATGTCTCTTGACCTTTTTCTTCCTTATTTAATTCCTCTAATCTGCTATGTAAAGGTGAAGATTCAGTCTAAAAAAAATCATGAACTCAGTACATACCTCCGAGCTAAATGATATGTCTTTTTTTGGTTCGAGCTCCTCCTCAACTTCTTCTTCACATACAATTCCTTGAGTATTGCTCTCAAAATTCTCAAGCTCCTCATGACTTTATAAGGTTTCCCTACTAACATCCATTAGGTATACCTCCAGTAAAAATGGTTGCTCCTCTTCTATTTGTGATTCTAAGTAGTCGATCCTTGTTGCCATCTTACCCATTTGGCTTGTCATGTTCTAGTTTCTAGACATTATATACCTCATTTCTTATTGGAACTGTTGCAACTGCTATTATAGGCTCTGCTGAAATTAGAGATTGTTAGCAATCATAACATTCATCAATTCTTCCAGAGATGTACCTGAGTTGTGACGAGAAGCTTATATTCCACACGAGAATTATTATGTGTCTTGTAAACTATCATAGAAGTAATTATGATGGTTATCCTATCTATAACCAAAGTTAGGTTGATCAATCCATCTTTAGTTATAGGGTTGAGAATAAGAGTTAAAAGAAAAAATTACTTCCATCCATAATTTTTTTTATACATCACAAATATGAATCAAAATAAAAAAAAGGATCACGAAATAAATGAAAAGAAACCAATTAGGAACAAATATATACAAAACACCAATTAAATCACAAAAACAAACTAAAACACGACACTCCCCAATAAAAATGCCAAACTTGGCAACGTGTCATAACGCTAGTCAAAATAAAATAACTAGACTGCTACTATAGCAGTAGTGAGTCTAAGTCTATCTCACAGAGAGTGTGTGTAAAGTTGTTAAAATGAAATTAATCGGTGTTTATGAAAAAGGGGGTTTTGGATTTTGAAATAAGAAAATAAAATAAAACTAACCTATTGAAAACAAATTAAAGAAAACATGCGAAAAATGATAAAAGTGGGGAATTCAATAGACACTCGATTCTTTGGTTCAATCTCAGCCTACACCGTAATTAAACATATTTCATTGATTTGTTGTTCTTTAACCTCTCCTAGTAATAATTAATCATAGGTTAATAATTAACTCGAGTTTTCTCTTAGATAGTGTTTAATCAAGATAAGATCGTTAACTAAACCTAACTACCGAATTACCTAGGATATGATCTCTAGATTTAATTAGGAAGTAGCATTAAAAATTAGCACAATGATTAATCAAGTCAAAAACTACATACGATGCTTCATCTAACCTAATTCATGCTATCTCTAATGATTATGAATCATTAGTCGTTACACATGAATTTCTACATAACAATTACGGATTATATTGAAATTCTAGCAATGGGTTTGTAAATAAATGATTCAATGAATGCATTAAAATTATCTTTTCACATTACCTAATGAATTCATATATAAATAAACAAACAATAAAGAAAATCCGATTATCCATATACAAAACTCAAATCAATTAGCATAGGATAAGATAATCAATTTCTAATAAGAGACCGAAATAACAAAAATAGTTAAATACACTTAATCTGGATCGTGGACATCGATGTCATCTCCGAACTAAAGTTAGGATGTCTAGCCCTTCATGGGTCTCCCCTAAGAAAATGCATCGGCCCCATGAAAATTGTCCCTACCAAAACCCCTTCGGTTCTTTCTTCACTGCACCTCCTCTTCTACGCTCCTGTTCTCGCTTCCCCAACTACTATTTTTTCATATGAAAAATTAACCTTGTGGTCTATAAACAATGTCATTTATTAAAACCTCAGGCTACTGCTACTATGCATTTTTAAGCAAAACGTATATTGAACGTTGTCTACGTTTTGTCCAAGTGATCTGTGCTATTACGTCCTTTTTCTTTTTCCCAGCAAACTCTTCTCTTCATGTTGCTGCATTTCATGCTCCACTGCTACACCTTAACTCCATGGACCTTACCTTGTACATTGTCCATTAATTAACTTATTGAATGGCCATTAAATTAATGAAATTTGCATGTAAAATTCCATGCATAATTATGCAACTCACATTCTTTGCATTTTGTGCTTTCATTTTTCTTGTCATCTTCTTGTCTTTTAATTTTCTTCTTCTTGCTCCAAGAAAAAAAATAAATTTTAATCTTCAGAAAATGACCCAAATATCATGATTTTGATTCACTTTAGCTCCATCACTTTCAAATTATGCCTATAACTACATATGAACTAAAGTGAGTATCTTAAGCAATTTTATGTCATTAATCGTTAAGTGTTATAAAATACTAAAACAATCAATTAAGAACTTGTCAGAACCTTACCAAAAAGTTAGTCATCATGTAAAATGGCAAATGAAAACTTTACTTAAAGAGTATCAACATGAAAAAATATAAGACAAAGGCTAAACTATGGAATTAGTTATAGAAGTTCTTTTTTCGGTGGTCAAGATGATAGTGGGGATGTTGAAGGTGGTGGTATTCCTAACCAACAAAAAGGAAATGTTGCACCGAATATAAGGAAGAGAAGAAGACTCGTATGATTTTTTTTCATCATAAACAACTATTGGAGCTCAACCTTCAGTCTATAATGCCTTACAATCTTAAGAAGTGACTCAAAATGTGCACATGGTAATGGCTAGATGGTGTTATAATTCAGATGTATCATTCAATGTCACATAGTCTTAAAAATTTTGTTTAACATTTCCCAAAAGACCATCTATTGGTTCGTTTACCTAGTTCGGCACAAAATAATAAAAAAGCTCTTTGTCCTATAGTATTGTTAACTACCACATCAATAAGAGGCAATGGGAAATTATCCTTTAGGCTAGCTCTGTTTAAGTCTTGATAGTCCCTCTTCTTTCTTTTTTTTTTCCAAAAAAAAAACAATACAAAGAGATTAGACTCTCGGCTGAGACTAAGAATGTAACATCCCATCACCGATGGGAAGGGTAATTTGGTAAATTGGGACGGGCTAGGAGTGGATTTCTTATTTTTGATCTGTTCATACTTTTGGCCTCTAATTTTAGAGGAATGAGACATTTTGTACATGCACATATATGTACATGCATTCATCACATTTTTCGGCATTTACATTTGAATATGATTTGTTTTGTAAATTATGAGATAATTGTGTTAAAAATCTGAATTGGAATTATTATAGAAGTGATTCTCAGTTGTTAGTGACTCTTAGAGATTTTTCTGAAATTTTGGGAAAAAAAGTCCGGACCAGAGAATTTTATAAGTGATGGACTGATTGACCTTATAGTACTGAAATAACTGTCCGATGACAATGGAAAAATTTGATATTTGATTTTAGGATTTTAACATTTAGCCATTGGAATTTGGAGACAACTTGAGCTAGAAATGATTTTGAAGAGAGAAGGAACTTTAAGTGTGTTTGAGGAAAAGTTTAGTGATAAGTGTTTAGGGGTTAAAGGTTATAGGTAACCTAAGTGCTTTGAATCTTCAATACTCTTTGGGAGACTTGAAAATCTCTTTGATAGGGTAAACTTTTTCTTCTCCATTAGTGTCCTTCTTTTGCTTGCTCTCGTTGGTTTCCCCTTCCATACTTGCTTACTCCTTCTTCTTGTGCCAAGCCAACTAAAACCCTTAAGAAGATTAGGATTTGTGAGAGTTTTAGAGAGGGCCGTAGGTTTTGGTGAGAAGGGAAGAGTTGGAGATAGCTTTGGGAGTTTTAAAGTGTTGGAAGCTTGAGAAGGTAAGGAAATTGCTTTTATATTGTTTATTTAGTAGTTAGATGCATTAATGGTATTAATTGTGAAAGATTGGGGTAGTTTAGGTTGAGTTATGGCTGATATATGGAGGAGAAAATATGAAAAATTATCGGAGAAGACGAAGACGCGCCGCGACGCAGTGAGAATTTATGATCTCGCCGCGGCGTGTGCGAGGGCCTCGCCGCTGCGAGCTTATTGAAATTCGCCGCTCCATATCCCCGCGGCGAGCCCCTATTTTCTGAATTAATGTGTTTTAGTTTTTGAGTCATAACTGATGAGGTAGACCTCCAAATGAAGTGATTTTTTATTCATTGTAAACTAGAGATTGAGGTCTACAATTGGTGTGAAAAAAGAAAGTTTAAATTCAGGTTCTTAAGATTCCAAATTTTGAATGGAAGTTGAGTATACATTTCTATTTCGACCTAAGGGTTGTTTTATGATAAATGGAGTATAATTTTAAGGTTTCTGAAATAAAGTAAATGCTTTTAGAGTTTACAATGGGTGAGATCGATTGAGTGAATAGTAAAATTGGCTTTGAGGTCTTTCTTAAGGGTATTGTCCAAATGTTGTAGTGTATATGGTATGAAAAGTTAGTTTCGAGACAAAAGAAAGGAAAATTGGGAATTAGCGCCGGGAATGTCATGAACATGCATTGTACATCTTTTACCTGCGACATGTGCATTATTGAATCTTTCTGATTGTACGATTAGTAATGGGTGATTATTTGATTGTTATAGAGGCACAGTTGGAACGTCGTTCTACAGATATTGCTGGGACTTCCAGGCAGTAGCTCGGAAGTTATAGGTGAGTAACCCAGTTGGTTCCTCAATCTTTGATTGTTTAATGTTCTGCACTTAGAATTCTGTGGAGAATAATGGTGGGTATGTGTGAATTGTTATGTGTGAAATCCCGGACCGAAGGTCCTAGAGATTGGGAGTTTTGACATTGAAGTGTAAAATATTTATGAATGTGAAAATTTCATGTTTCAATGTGATAAATTGCGAATGTGCGATAATGTGTAATTGAGAATGACATGACTGATTTCGATAAATTGGATCTGATTGCAATGTAATATTGTATAATTGTGATAAATGAAATCCATGAATGATCGATTTATAACTGTTGTGATTGGAGCTGCCACCGAGAGCTATATGCTCAATGATTAATGAGCCCGAAAAGGGACAGTTCAGAGCTATATGCTCAATGATTTAATGAGCCCGAAAAGGGACAGTTCAGAGCTAGATGCTCAACGTTTAATAAGCCCGAAAAGGGATAGTTCAGAGCTAAATGCTCAACATTTAATGAGCCCAAAAAGGGACAATTCAGAGCTAAATGCTCAACGTTTAATGAGCCCAAAAAGGGACAGTTCAGAGCTACAAGCTCAACGTTTAATGCGCCCATTTATGACAGTTTAGAGCCTCAGGCTCACCGATTAATGCGCCCAGATGGGACAGTACAAGCACTCAGTCACAACACTAAAATAAAAGGGGAAAATGTCATGTATTCGTTATTTATGCATTTGATTGAATTCTGGATTTGGGAAAAAGGCAGTATGCCTTGCAATTATGTGATCTTTCCGAATATGCTATTGTGAAATAATCTGTAAATTGCTATGTGATATTCTGAATGTGTTATTTTCATAATCTGTACATTACTTGTGTAATGCATGAATTGAGTGAACCATCGATGATGGTTTCTCATTGAGTTCACAAACTCACCCAAAATTGCAAATTATTTTTCAGGATCGAGAGAGTAGACTCCTAGCTCCAGAGAGAGACTTTTCCTGCCGTGTTGATCGTGTTGGCAAGAGAAGTCATGGCACACAGGTCGGTCAGCTAGGATTTTTGGGGATGACATAGTTAGATTTTTGTATCAGTTTTCTTTAGGAGTAATGTATATTGATAGTGGAAAAACTGATAGACTTGTAAATTTTTGCTCTGACGAAATGACAAGAGAAAGTATTTCGGTTTCAAAATTTAGTGATATTATATTGTGGTTTTATTTATTCAATGCCATGAGAGTAGTGAAGTGACCGAACGTAGTTCTCCCTTATTGTAGGATATGTATCGGGACGACCTACTGGCGTTCCGGTGCGTATCCTACGGTAAGGGGGCGCTACAAAGAAGCTACTGACCGTTCATCCTATGATGGATGTTATTTCCTCTTATAGTCTAGGATATAATTACCCTTCAATTGATGACTATATAGATAAACTTCATCTCTGTTTATGAAATAAAGAGTTATTTGGATGTAAGAAGAATGACTTAGGTAACTTAAAATTGTTCAATCATGGGTGATGATTAAACAAAATAGAAGACATGAATATATTATCAAATTTTTAGTTTATTCTGCTAAAGATAATGTTTTTTGAATTCTGTTGATGCATTTGGCCTTGTTAGAAATAATGATACTTTATTTCAGATATTTGATGATGTTGTGAATAAAGTTAGGTCACAGTTCATTATTGCAAATGATTATGTTTTCAAAATAGCTGGGAAAATATTATAAAGTAGGTATAATTCTTTTTATTAGACTATTTGTGTTGCACATTGGATTGACATAATGTTGGAAAATATAAAAGATGCAAGATATTTTCCTATTATTAATAAGAAAGTAAAGAGAAAATAACCAAGTTTATCTATAATCGTACGTTGGTCTTAAGTTTGATAAGGATGGATTTCACCAATGGTGGGAATTTATTTTGTCTTGCTATAAAAAGATTTATGACTAATTTCTTATCACTTCAATGTTTTATTCAGATGAAGACAGAGTTAAGGCAAATGTTTACAAGTGATAAGTGGGTTGTATCATAGTATGCCTAATCTAATGCTAAAGTTGAGGTTTCTAGAATTATACTTGAAGATCATAAATTTTTGGCTCAATGTTAATTTGTAATCTGAATTTATGAGCCTTTAATGAGAGTACTTTGACTAGTTAGTAGTGATGAGAGGGCTCAGGAAGCCATTAAGGATAATTTAAAAAATAGGCCTTCTTTATACCCATCATATCTTGCAATCGTCAATAAGCGACGGGAAAGACAACTTTACTCTTTGTTGTTAGTAGCTAGGGTATTTACAGTCCTATTGTCTATTTTAGATCAAATTTTACAAAGAAAGTTTAAGTTAGTAGGAAAATGCTATTCACTTTTACAACAATTGTTGCCTATAAGATGATATAAAATCTCCTTAACCCAAAAATGGGGGTTTAAAGGATGCTTCTGATGATTTTGGGATACCCATTGGTATTTTCTAAAGAGACAAGTTTAATCCGGGTCACATTTATTGATTGTTGAAAATTAATTATCATTTTATTTTGTTTGAAAACTTTTGTTGTCTTATAGATGCTTGGTGGCATCAATTCAAGACTAGTGTTCTAGAATTGCAAATATTTACAATTCGAATTCTAACTCAATGCATGAGTGCAATAAGATGTGAAAGGAATTTGAGCACATTTAAACTCTGTAAGTGATCTAGAAGGGGGGGTTGAATAGATCTTAAAATTCTTTAAAAATTTCTACAAGAAAATCAGAAGTTAAAACACACAAAAACAATTTAGATAAACTTAATTGAAAAGTGTAGGGAAG
>JANITW010000009.1:18946097-18960228 GCA_027564335.1 Erythroxylum williamsii | reverse complement strand
TTTGTGCATTGTGGTGAAACCTAGACTAAGTGAAGGTTTTGTGAACATTCTGATTGGAAGCAATTTTAGAGATTTCCATGAATTGAATTGGCTTCAGTGATCTTCTGAAAAGGTGTATAGGAAGCAGTTATCTTGAAAATGGTATAGTGCATGCAATTTTTAGATAACAGAATTGAGACTTATGAATTTTCAAAGTTTGGACTGAAGTTAGGTCATTGACTAGTAGTCAGGAAAGAAACTGGTATGATAGTTTTGAGCTTGATAGAAATGGAATTGGCTTTGAAGCCCTTCATGAGAAGTGTATTACTGTGTTTGATCGTTTCATGGGTATAAAGTATGCAAATTTTTGACATTTGTGCAAGGAGCTATGCTGTTTGGAAAATTGCTGTTCAGATTGGGTACTTTCAGTGGGCAGAAGTTTTGTTGATTTGTTTGACTCATGTACCAATTGAATTTGCTTTTATGTTATACATGAAAGTTGTAGAAAACATTGTGATCTTTCTGTGAACATTTATTGTGTAATTTTTTGCTGAATATATAAGAAGTTATGGATTTTATAAAATGGTACACTGTTTTGACAAAATGTTGCACTGTGTTGAGAGGCATTGTGAAGGCAGTAACTTTGTGTGTATTTTTGACACCCTTAGAGATGAAATTAGTTTTTATGTCCTTCATAAACATTGTAGATCTTTCTTTTCTCTATGAAACAGACACTAAGTTTGCTCAATTTGATGTTCAGAGTAAAGAATTATGCCCTATAGAAGTTGGCATGTCGGAGAAAGTTTTCCAGATTTGTTATGGGAGTAATGTAAGTCGACTTGTATCTTCAGTAAGTCGACTTATTCATACACAGTAGAGTAAGTTGACTTGTATTCACAGATAAGTCGACTTGTATTGACCTTTTTTTCATTCTTTTGCTTATAACTTATCCGTCTGACGTTCGATTGACCTGATTCTTGAGGCATCAGATTCATTGACTATTGAATTTCATTTTATCAGAAATTGGGAATTTTTGGACAGAAAATTGACGTGAATCCGGGTAATGGTCTTTGATCACTGTTTTATTTATTTTTGGACCTATAGAGGTCCGAATTGAGTACTGTCAGTGCCGTTGGATTTCTAATTGTTAGACGGATTTTTGTGACTGAAAATATTGGATTAAGGCCGGGAATATCATGAACATGCATTGTGCACCTGCAAATTGCTTCATGTGCATTATTCAATAGTTCTGATTGAGCAATTGGTAATGTTTGTATACTGTAACTGTTTTAGAGGTACATTTGGAGCGTCGGTCCACTGATGTCACTGAGACCTCCAAGTATTAGCTGGGAAGTACAGGTGAGTGACTGAGATGGCTTTCGTTCAATTATTATATGTTTAGTGTGGAGAATAATGGAGGGATTAGGATTGCATTTGTTTCTGACTATGGATTCCGGGCGAAGGGCCCGATGTATGGGGAATCATGACATAGAAGTGTATTCTGTGAACCGAATTGCTTCTACTTTGATCAATTGTGAGATACTGTATTGTGATCAATTATGTTGTACTGTGATCCACTGTGATATACTGTGATCTGCTGGTTATACTGTGATCAATGGTTATACTGTGATCCATTGCTTGCTACACTGTACTGTATTTCGTCGCCTCTACTGGGGCAGACTGTTTTATACTGACTGTTCAATTGGGCATATGCATTGCATACATCAATGCATAAACTGATAATAACAACAGTTGTGACCAGAGTCGCTACTGATACTGATACTGATACTGAAAAAGAGCCTCGAGCTCGAAGGGAGTCTTACTCCCTAGACGTCAAGCGTCCACTGAACACTGATTACTGCTTAAGCGCTCGGTCACAACACTGTAATAAAACTGAAAAAGTGTCACATGTGCATTGCATACATCTTGGACTGAATAACTGAATACCTGAAATGCCTCTGTGACTGTATTGTGACTGAATTATTATTGTGACTGTATTCTTATCGTGACTGTATTATTATTGTGGCTGTATTGTGACTGTCGTATTACGGTAAAGTGTTTATGTGATGCATGAATTGGGCGTACCATCGATGATGGTTCCTCACTGAGTTCGCAAAAACTCACCAAAATTTTGCATCTATTTTTCAGGTCTTGAAGAGTACCCCGTTTGACACGGGAGTATGTCTGCTGTAGGCAAGTGAAGGTTAGAGGTCGGGATCAGTTTGCGTCTACATTAGTGTCCAATAGAATACAATCTTTGTAAAATGATACTTTGTATTTATCATGGGCCAATGTGGTTCTGTTATTTGTACATTAACTGGTTTTTGTAAATTATCGTTGACTGATTGTATTAACTGAAAATGTTTATTTATGCACGTGGGTTCGAATTGTCTACTGTTTTCCGCGTACATGAGGGTAATAGAAAAACAATAAAAAATGTTAGACTGAGTTTTGACTGACTGATGTAGTACACCACCCTCACGGGGCACGTACTCGAATATCACCAACGATATCAGGTTCAGGTCACGCGAGAGTGGGGTGTTACATCACAGGTATCAGCTAACCAGACCTTTGAGTCATTCTTGTCCTCGGAATAACAATACAAGAATTCTATTAGATCGCTTTAGAAGCTAGATCTTCTTTAAATCAAAAAATTAATGTTGCAATTTTGATGAGTTTGCGAACTCAGTTAGTGATCCATCATTGATGTGCTCACTCAAGTCAAAACACCAAAATAAATTACATAACTCAATTCAGTAAGTATATTACAATATCCAGTACTGAATACCACATCACATTTTGTCATATTTCAACAAGTATTGTATACCAACATTGCACATCATAATTTTTGAACAATTTAATAATTTCATCACAATCATTCATATAATACATATATAATTGTATATATAAATGCATATGTTATTTCTTTCTTATTTTGCTTTGTTGTGACTGAGCACCTATCAACCCAATTTATTGTTCGTATCTGTTGTGAATACCAGGCTCATTTCATATATTGTCCTATATCTGTTATGGATACTAGGCTTATTTCCTATACTGTCCCATATCTATTGCGGATACCGAGTTCATTATTATCTGAGCCTATGGCTCTTTGTGAACAATCCTGAGCTTTAAGCTCTTTTTCCACACATCGGCTACTCCGGTCACTACTCTTTTATCTGATCATGCATTTCAATGTAATGAGATGCATCAATTCACATATCATGCTTTCGGTCCTTTTCATTTAATGTGCTCATGTCAAATATCAAATCCTTCGGATCTAAGTCCGGTATTCATCATTCAATTATTCACACATTCCAAAATACACATACAATTCAAACGAACACTCATATAATTGAATTTACACATCTAAATTAACTCACAGTATGCTTAAAAAAAGCTATTGCCTTAATGATCCGGCAATGTCTGGATGTTGACGATTAACTTGTGCGTCTAAAGTCATATAATACGCACATAATTTACACGTCACTAAGTTGTTCAATCATATGAATATACAATCATGCACATGTATATATTTTGTGCTCAATGCATGCTCAATTGACCTTTTCAAGTATGTATTCTTATTTACAAGTCTTGACCATTTAATTATTATAGCTTATATATTACCACTTTGCATTTAGGCTTATACCTTTATTTCTTTAACAACTCATAATTTCCATATTTAAATATATTGACATCAAGACAATCCATTCCTTAAGTAATGACATCAACTAGCAACCTAAACTTATCGAACCCTTAACCAATTAATCAAGCAACAATCTAAGTTCATTTCAAGCCTTAATCAAATCCAAATACACCAATGTAGAGTGACTTATCCTTAGTTCAACAAATTCATACAATCGAAATTGTCATTTCAAAGCTTTAGTCAAGATCATAGGGGACCTTCCCACGATTGTGGGATGAGTGCCCCAATCGTGCACTATCCACTTTCCCTCAATTCTCCACGAATTTTGTCTACTTAGGATCATCATTAACACTTAAAAATTTCCAAAATTCATACTCTCAAAAACTACTTCAATTCATGTTAATATAACTTCCATCTTGGTTACATTAAAGCTCTCTAAATTAAATTCGTTTATGTCACTAACAATCATTCTTACTTATACGCTAACATCCCCAATTTTTTCCAAGTTTAAAAGAAAACTCTTTCATATCAAATTCAAAACAACTTCATATTAGTCCATTAATTATACCTCAAATTATACATTACTTATAGCTCAATTGCTTATCAATTTAATCTCAATTTCTAGCTCAAAATGATTCATTTAACAGCTCATAAACTATTATTTTTCATACATGCTAAACAAAATAGAAACTACCATTCATGCATCATTTTCCTAGCAGACATTTAACACCAATACTTCAATCAATCAATCCCAAATTCAGTCACCATCAAGTTCTATTATTATATATCACAAGAGATTGATATTTTACCTTCTTGATCAGCTCAAATACCTCCTCAATTATCATCCTAACCTAACCTTCCATGCATGCAAACACAATTCCAAGAACAAGATGGAGTAGAATGATTTCAGCAAAGGTAAGGAGATGATAACATATTATAGCTATCTTTGTGTAGGATCTTGTATGGATCTTAGAGTGATGATGAACAAAATTAAAGCAAAACTTCAAAGCTATGAGGGTTATTTGTGTGTTTCGGTAGTGAGAGGAAGGAGAAGAAGAAAGCATGCAGAAGAAATAACTAGAGAGAAGCATGACTCTGTATTTGCTTAAGCCATTTGGTGCAAGGTATCTTCATTTTAGAAGGACACATGTCATACAAATGGAGTAAGTTATATGTCTTCTTATGTGGCTGCCAAATGTCACCAATATCTTAAGCCATTTGTCACTCAATCACTATTACCATTTGTCACTTAATTTTCTATGCCAAAAGTCACTCATTTTATAGGCTTAGTCATCCTAATTTTTCATGTGTCAACTTATCATACCACTTGACATTTTTCCTAGACTAAGTGCACATCTTAATTCATCAATTTTCCAATTATAACAATTAACTCCAAATTACTAATTATAATCCATCAAACCAAAATTCAAAACATAAGTAATACATAATCAAACGATCATCATTTTAAACCTTTTGATACCTTGGAGCTTGTCAATTGAGTGCATATATTATCTTTGCAATGTTTTCTGAATTAACATTTTACGTTATACATATGAATGAAATGCATCTCATAAATTTTAAAATGATATGGCTCAAAAGTCTAACATTCTAACCCTCAGTAAGTTTTGGAAGTTGGTTTTTACAATTCTCCCTTGTTAAGGAATTTCGTCTTTGAAATTCTTACCTGATTGACCAAATAGATGGAGGTATTGTTTCCTCATGTATTCCTCAGTCTCCCATGTAGCTTCTTCTCTTAAATGATTCCTCCAAAGTACTTTAACAAAAGGAATTACATGATTTCTCAACTGTTTTGTCTAGTATCAACTATTTTGACCGGTTCCTCAACATAACTTAAATTTGTTGCAATCTCAATCTCCTTTGTAGGTAATACAAGTGTTGGATCTTATCGATATCTCTTGAGCATACTAACATGAAGCACATAGTGAATCTGAGACATTTCTGGAAGTAATGCTAATTTGTAAGCTAATGGTCCTACTCTCTCAGTAATCTCATAAGGATCAATGTATCTAGGGCTTAACTTTCCCTTTTTACCAAACCTTAACACTCCTCGCCAAGGCGACACTGTCAAAAACACCTTATCTCCCACTTGATAATCCATATCCCTCTGGTGTTGATCTGCATAACTCTTTTTCCTATCTTGAACTACCTTAATCCTACTACAGATCAATTTTACCTTATCAACGATATCTTGAATCAACTATGGGCCTTCAACATTCCTTAGGCCCTCTTCATCCCAATACAAAGGCGATCGACACTTTCTGCCATATAATGGCTTATTTGGGGCCATACTAATACTACTGTAATAATAATTATTGTATGCGAATTCAATGAGAGCTATATATTTATCCCATGGTCCTTGAAACTCTAAAACACAAGTTCTATGCATATCCTCAATAGTTTTAATAGTCCTTTCACTCTGTCTGTCTGTATAAGGATAAAATGTTGTACTAATGTTCAACTTTGTATCCAATGCTGATTGTATACTGCCCAAAATCTAGATGTACATCTGGTATCCCGGTCTGATACAATAGACACTTGGCCTCCATTTAACCTCACTTTCTCAATTACATACCTCCGAGCTAACTGATCCAATGTGTTACTTTCTCTAACAGATAAGAAATGAGCTGATTTTGTTAATCTGTCAACAATGACCCATATAGCATCGTGTTGTCTCAGAGTTCTCAATAAACCCATAATAAAATATATTATAATTCTCTCCTATTTCCACTCTAGAATAGGTAATGACTGTAATTTTCCAAATGGAGCCTGATGCTTTGCCTTAATTTGTTAGCATGCTAAACATTTAGTAGCATGCTAAACATTTAGTAGCATACTCAGCCACATGCTTCTTCATTCTTAGCCATTACAAATGTTGTTTCAGAGTATTGTTCATCTTGATAGTATCAAGATGCATAACATAGGCAACTATGTGTCCTTCCTCCAATTGTTTTTTCTCAGACCATCAACATCTGGTACACATAATTTCTGGTTCAACCACATTGTGTTATTTCTCAACTCAAACTCAGAATTTGAATTCTGTTTCAACTTCTCAATAATCTTCATCAATTCTGGGTCTTTGTTTTGAGCTTTTATGATCCTTTCACGTAATACTAGTCTACGCTTCAACCTAGCTAACAATGCTTCATTTTGTCCCAAACTTAGCTCAACATTCAGGGCTCTCAGTTGAACTAGGTTTGGTAACCTCGATGTTTGAATTTATGCCTCACTTCTATTAGATTTCTTGCTTAATGCATCAGCTACAACGTTAATTTTACCTAGATGGTATTTAATCGTGCAATTATAATCCTTAAGCAACTAAATCCACATCCTTTGTCTCATATTCAATTCTTTTTGACTTAACAAATATCTCAAACTTTTATGATCTATAAATATCTAAAACATCTCACCATATAAATAATGTCTTCAAATTTTCAAAGCAAATACTACTGTAGCAAGTTTTAAATCATGAACTGGGTAATTGAACTCATGAGATCTTAACTATCTTGAAGCATATGCAATCACTTTACAGTACTACATCAAAACACAGCTAATCCCTGGTGTGAAGCATCACTATATACAACATATCCTTCAGATCCAAATGGTAGAGCTAATAGGGATGTCATAGTTAATCGACGTTTCAACTCCTCAAAACTCCTCAGAATAAAGAAAGGATCACGAAATAATTGAAAAGAAACCAATTAGGAACAAATATATACAAAATACCAATTAAATCACAAAAACAAACTAAAACACCGCACTCCCTAGTAACGACTCTAAAATTGACAGTAGGTCATAACGTTAACCAAAATAAAATAATTAGACTACTTCTATAGCAAATCCTCCGCCCATCATCCCAAACCCTAACCTGAACGAGCCGCCTCCTCAACACTCACACCAGCATGATCAACCGCAACAATCCCAAAACCAAGACCAAGAAGCGCAGAGCGTGGCCCTAGAGCAAAAGCGAGGGTATCCAACCTCTCTTTGGTATCTAAAGCAGAAGCGAAGTCAGTCCCAGGACATATCCTTGTCTCCAATCAGGAAAACATGGAGTTGGCAGGCAATAGCCTTTCATTGAAACAGTTCTGATGATTTCTATGAAGATGTTCATAATCTCTGATAGTAGGAGAGCTACCTTTTTCGTATGGAACCATAGTAGGTCTAGGTCGATCCAACAAAGAGTGTGTGTAAAGTTGTTGAAATGAAATTAATCGGTATTTATAAAAAGGGGGTTTGGAGTTTGAAATAAGAAAATAAAATAAAACTAACCTAATGAAAACAAATTAAAGAAAACATGTGAAAAATGATAAAAATGGGGAATTCAATCAAGACCCGATTCTTTGGTTCAATCTCAGCCTACATCCTAATTAAACATATTTCATTAATTTGTTGTTCTCTAACCTCTCCTAGCAGCTATTAACCATAGGTTAAGAATTAAATCGAGTTTTCCTTTATGTAGTATTTAATCAAGATATGATCATTAATTAAACCTAACCACTAAATAACCTAGGATACGATCTCTAGATTTAATTAGGAAGTAGCATTACAAATTAGGAAAACAAATTAATCAAGGGAACAACCACATATGATGCATCATTTAACCTAGGTCATTTTATCCATAATAATTATGAATCATTAGTCGCTACACATGAATTTTTACATAACAATTATGGATTATATCGAAATTTTAGCAATGGGCTTGCAAATAAACGATTCAATGAATGTATTAAAATTATATTTTTACAATACCAAATGGGTTCATATGTAATCAACCAAAAAATAAAGAAAATACGATTATCCATCCATAAAACACAAATTAATTAGCATAAGATAAGACAATCAATTTCCAGTAAGAGAACGAAACAACAAAAATAGTTAAATACACTTAACTTGGGTCGTCGACATCGATGTCACCTCAAACCAATGTTAGGACGTCTAGCCCTTCATGGGTCTCTCCCAAGAAAATGCCTCGGCCCCATGAAAATTGTCCCTACCAAAACCCCTTCGGTTCTTTCTTCACTACACCTCCTCTTCTATGCTCCTATTCTCGCCTCTCCATCTACTATTTATCATATGAAAAATTAACCTTGTGGTCCATGAACAATGTCACTTATTAAAACCTTATGCTATTGCTACTGTGCGTTTTAAGCAAAACGTATATTGAATGTCATCTATGTTTTGTCCAAGTGATCTGGCTGCAACGTCATTTTGCTTTCTCCTAGCAAACTCTTCTCTTCAGGCTGCTGCATTTCATGCTCCACTGCTGCACCTTAGCTCTATAGACATTGCCTTATACATTATCCATTAATTAACTTATTGCATGGTTATTAAATTAATGATTTCATGCATAATCATGCAACTCACATTCTTTGAATTTTGTGCTTTTTTTTTCTTGTCTTTTAATTTTCTTCTTCTTGCTCTAAGAAAACAAGTAAAACTTGGTCTTTAGAAAATGACCCAATTATCATGATTTCGACTCACTTTAGCTCCATCACTTTCGAATTATGCCTAAAACTACATATGAGCTATAGTGAGTATCTTAAGCAATTTTATGTTATTAATCGCTAAATGTTATGAAATAATAAAACAATCAATTAAGCACATGTCAAAAGCTTACCAAAAAGTTGATCATGATGTAAAATGGCAAATGAAGACTTTACTTAAAGAGTATCAATAGGAAAAAATATAAGACAAAGGCTAAACTATGGAATTAGTTATGGAAGTTTCTTTTTCGGTGGTCAGGATGATAGTGGGGATGTTAAAGGTGGTGGTATTCCTACCCAACAAAAAGAAAATGTTGCACCTAATATAAGGAAAAGAATAAGACATGTATAATTTTTTTCGTCAGAAACAACTACTAGAGCTCAACCTTCAGTCTATAACGCCTTACAATCTTAAGAAGTGACTCAACATATGCACATGGTAATGGCTAGATGGTGTTATAATTTAGATGTATCATTCAACGTGACATAGTCTTAAAACTTCTGTTTAGCATTTCCTAAAAGACCACATATTTGTTCGTTTACCGAGTTCGGCACAAAATCATAAAAAGGCTGTGTCCTATAATATTGTCAACTAGCACATCATTATGTGGCAATGGGAAATTATCCTTTAGGCTAGCTCTGTTTAAGTCTCGATAATCCCTCTTCTTTTTTTTTCTTCAAAGAAAAAAGCAATACAAAGAGATTAGACTCTCGGCTGAGAGTAAGAAGCTACCGACCGTTCAGCCTATGATGGATGTTATTGCCTCTTACAGTCCAAGATATAAGTCTCCTTCAATTGATGACTATTTAGGTAAACTTCTGAGCAACTCTATTTATGAAATAAATAGTTATTTGGATGTAAGAAGAATGACTTAGGTAACCTAAAATTGTTCAATCATGAGTGATGATTAGACAAAATAGAAGACATGAATATATTATCAATTTTTTATTTTATTCTACTAAAGATTATGTTTTTGAAGTCTGTTGATGCATTTGGCCTTGTTAGAAATGATGATACTTTATTTCAGATAGTTGATGATGTTGTGAATAAAGTTAGGTCACAATTCATTACTGACAATAATTATGCTTTCAAAATAGTTGGGAAAATATTATAAAGTAGGTATAATTATTTTTATTAGACTTTTTATGTTGCACATTGGATTGACATAATGTTGGAAAATATAAAAGATGCTAGATATTTTCCTATTATTAATAAGAAAGTGAAGAGAAAATAACCAAGTTTATCTATAATCGTACGCAGGTCTTAAATTTGATAAGGAAGGATTTCATCAATGGTGGGAATTTATGTTGTCTTGCTATAAAAAGGTTTACGACTAATTTCTTATCACTTCAATATTTTGTTTTGATGAAGAAAGAGTTAAGGCAAATGTTTACAAGTAATAAGTGAGTTGTATCACAGCATGCCAAATCTAATGCTAAAGTTAAGGTTTCTAGAATTATACTTGAAGATAATAAATTTTTGGTTCAATGTTAATTTGTAATCTGAATTTATGAGCCTTTTAATGAGAGTAATTTGACTAGTAAGTAGTGATGAGAGGGCTACGGAAGCAATTAAGGACAATTTAAAAAATAGGCTTTCTCTATACCCATCTTATCTTACAATCGTCGATAAGCGATGGGAAAGATAACTTTACTCTTCGTTGTTAGTAGCTAGGGCATTTTCAGTCCTATTGTCTATTTTAGATCAGATTTTACAAAGAAAGTTTAAGTTAGTAGGAAAATACTATTCACTTTTACAACAATTGTTGCCTATGAGATGATATAAGATCTCCTAAACTAAAAAATGGAGATTTAAAGGATGCTTTTGATGATTTTGGGATGCCCATTGGTATTTTTAAAGAGACAAGTTTAATCCGGGTATTTTTTCACGTTTATTAATTGTTAAAAGTTAATCATCATTTTATTTTGTTTGAAATATTACTTTTATTGTCTTACAAATACTTGGTGGCATCAATTCAAGACTAGTGTTCTAGAATTGCAAAGATTTACAATTCGAATTTTGACTCAATGCATGAGTATAATAGGGTGAAAGGAATTGGAGAACATTTGAATTCATCAATTCTAAGAAAAGGAATAGATTGGAATACAAAAGATTGTATGACTTGGTCTTTGTTTGATACAACTTAAAGCTTCGGAAAGTGTATGTTATTATTATTGTTAACTTGAATATAATTTCTTCTAATTTCTTAATAATGTAATTTTATTTATTTATTATGACTCTTAATAGAACAAGTAGTTTTGTAGATTCAATTACCTTGACCATATCGATCTTTTAGCTTATTGGGTTTCTAGAAAAGTTAGTGACATAAGATTCTCTATTAACAAGAAAAGAAAGGATTTGATAACAATTCAAGAACTAAAATTAAGAAATAAAGATGCAAACTTGAAGGTTAAAGGAAAAAAGAAACTAATCAGTCATATACAAGCTCTAGAGAATCACCATTTACTGATGAAATAAAAGGCTAGAATCAACTAGTTAAATGACAATGATAGAAATACCAAATTTTTTCACAATGTAATCTTATATAGAAGGAATTCCAATAAGATTTTCTCTTTAAAGAAATTCAAAATGGAATTCATTTTGGGAGTAGTAGAAGCCAATGTATACTTCTCAACTATTTTAAGAGCATTATAAGGAATCTTAGCAATAACTACTCACACGTGCATGTTTTAAAGGAGTTTATTTCTTGTTCCCTAACTTAGTAGCAAAGGAGATGCTTATAAAACCTTCCAATGCATTGGTTATTAAATAACCCTTATTTGATCTAAATCTTGATACAACTCTTTCCCTGGATGAGTCAAATGCTTTCTTCTTTCAAAAGACTTTGCATCTAATGAGCAATATGATCACCAACACTATGTTTAAGCTCTTTATCGATGGTAGAATGCTTACATAATTGAATAAAACCTACGTATTTCTCATTTCCAAGAAAATCTTTTGATATATGAGTAAAGGGCTACCTTTAAGATGGAAAGTTCCTCGAGCCCAATAATTCCATCAAGTATTATCCTTACAAAATCCTCAATCTAAAGCTCTTGATCTTGAATTGTGTTAAGCTATATAGTTTGTTTATCAGTGTACTTTTTTGGAGACCTTATTGTTTAACTTTCTTTCTTATGCTTAATTGTACTGATTTTCTTCTTAGAATCAATAAATTTTCTTCACCTTTCAAAACAAATTTTCAATTAAGAAAAACTTCAATTAAAATAATAATTACATTTTAGTTAAATGTAATTAGATACACATTAGTGTAAATTGGACTCCATGAAGCATAGATTCAATGAATTAGATTCCTAATCAAGTCCAAATTGGTCTAGTTGAAATGTAGGTAAACAAAAAAATGAAACTATTAAATATAAATGAGAACATGGAGATGCAATTAAACATAAACTAAAACTAATTGAATATAGTGGATCATGCTTGGATCTAATTAAATATAAATTTCAAATAATTAAATGTAATTAAACATGTTTTGGTGTTATTAAAACTTGATTAAAATTAACTACATATAATTTGACATAAAATTGTCTTGTTAATATAAAAAAATGAATACTCAAACAACTACAAACTACTAAAATTAAAGAAAAATCAATGTTAACTTAACCTAGAATGTCTATGACGCATGATATTCAACTCATCCGTTAATGAAATCTACAGTTCATTTCTTAGTTAGCTAAAGTTCACGAATTATAACCTAAGTAATTGAAACAAAAAAAGAATCAAAACTCATATATATATATATAAGTATATATATATAAAAGTACGGATAATAATAATAAATGCCATCGTTAATATCTTTTGTAGAGTTGTAATTAACTTCTTTCTTTAAAAAGGTAGTGTTTAGTGTTGGAATGTTAATTGTGAATAGGAATCTCACATTAGAAAGAGATGGAACTAATGAAGGATATATAAGTAGAAAGGATCTATAAACCTAATGCTTTAAAATTTTAGGTTGAAGTGTGGTGTTAAAGTCTATGAATATGATTCATCACTAGTCTCATGATGTAGATCTCCCATGAAAATAGGCTCCTCAATTCTAACATTTAGTAGCTTAGAAGTAAACAAGGATGTGAAATCTATATAGATCAATTTGTCACTCTTTCTTAGTTCTTATTTTTACAAGTTATTAATAATGATGTAAAAATTGGACCTAAACAGTCTGTTTGAGTTAAATACAAATTGGACTAATTTTTATTTCGATTTTTAATTTTAACCTTTACGATAAAAACGAGTTGGTTAAATAATAATCTATTCAGTTTTTTTCTTAACCGTAAAAACTGGTTTCGTCTTCTCCTAATGCCTACACCAGTAATGTCTATTTGTGCAACAACATCTTCTTTATCTCGAGCTCTTGCGTCACATTGCTCACCATTTTAGCTATTCTGATGCTCATTTGGTTCTTCACGGTCTCGATTGCTTTGTGGATCATGCTCAGGGCCATCTCGATCATTGAATAATTGCTCTTCCTATAGTGATCTGACCGCTATCAGGCGCTGGACGCCTCTGTTTCTTCCCTAAATTGTTTGAGCGTAAGAAAGGTGTATGTTGCGGTCTAAACAAAGCGATATAAATTGAATTCTATCTAGACCAATTAGAGGCAAGTGCACTCCGTCGACAAGTAATATAAATCGGTGAGAATCGGATATCGTACCTGAGGGAAAAATTTTCAACACGTAAGACAATTAAATTAAACGATAAAAAGTTACTTAGACGATCACGAATTAATTGAATTGAAAATAAAATAAAATGAAATAAATAAATCAAGGAAATATGAAAATTGCAAGGCATGAATTAAAACGGCTAGATTTAATCAAATGACAAAAGTTCGGTTAAGGTATCAGATTTCAATTAGATTAGACATTAAAAATAAAATTATAACGGTGGATTGATTTAGAAAATACTTCAATTAAGCAAGTCAAACCCAATGTTCATGGTGTTCCCTTCTCTTCTAAATCCGAGTCACTACTTGGTCCATAGATAATT
>JANITW010000009.1:18838568-18852712 GCA_027564335.1 Erythroxylum williamsii | reverse complement strand
TAGATGTTTTAAGGAGATTTGGTGATTAAACTGGCGCCAGTAGTTTGATGGACTAGCTACCCATCAAGTCTTAACACCAAGATGAGATTTTTTGTATTAATCACCATATAAAGTAAAACGGGAGATCTAGAAGAAAAAATCAACATAAGGGCAAAACGGTATTTTTACCCTTTGTTGTACAGATGGCCATAATAAGGTTCAAAATAGGGTTTGCAATTGGACATGAAATATGTGTTCCTTGCAATTGGATATGAAATATGTATTCTTATAATATTTAATAATTCAATAGTTTAACTAATTGTCTTTAATGGAATGACATTTAGTTAATAAGCTATAATTAATTCTAATGAGATTAAATTAATTGTAGGTTTATTGAAGCTTGAATTATCAAAGTCCAATAAGATTCCCCACTTGACTTTAAAGAAGGTTATCAAGCTAAGAAATAAATATAAATGAAAGTTTTAGAAGCCTATAATTGAATGTTGGGCTTGCATTAATTAATGGTTAATTATAAGCCCAAATATCATTTAGAAATGGGTTAGACTTTGGCTTAATTTGATTAATTGGATTAATTAAATTAAAACAAAATTTTAAGAAAGTAAAGTGCAATTTCGTTTTTCATTAGGGCTAAATGTGCAGCTGCACATTTGGCATTGAATTGCTAAATAAAGATGGTATTTATCATGATTTATCATCATCAAATGGAGTTATGAACTTACCATTAAAGAGTTTAATGATTATCTTTTAATGATAACATGTAACTTATTAGCATTCATTGGATTAAAGAAGAAAGATATACATTAGATGGATCATCTTCCTTCTTTCATCATCAAAAACGAAATTGATAGGTCTCATTTAGGTTAATAGATTTTTCATATAGTCATCTTAAAGACAAATGAGAAGCGTCTCATTTAATGGCTTCTTTATAATTGATTAAATGAAGAAATGATGCATTGGATGGAAAACTCTTCTTTCCTTTGTAGTTAACCGAAAGTGTGAGTGTGTAAGAAAGGATTCTTACATTTTTATCATTCTCTCTCCTTTATTGCATGAAAGAATTGACAATTTCATGAGAGTGTCTCATTCTCGGTCTTCTTTCTTCTAAGAAAATTCTCCTCCAAACTTTTCTTCTCCTTTCCCACCAAAGGATCTTGATAATCAAGTCTTCCAAGAAGAACAAGTGGTAGATCAGATTGATCAAGGATACAATATCGAGAAGAGGAAACAATAACAAGAAGAAGAGAATACATCACTTAGGAGAGGACATATTGCCAAGGATAGGATAGCACAGTGAGGAGTCAAAGCTGTAACGAAGGAGTCGGTAATATAATCTTCATCTTGTTCTTATGTTTATTATCCTTATGACATATTATGTATAAGTTGGCATGATGATTTGGAAATATTGCTTCTGCTGCAATTTAGATTTCTAAAAAGTTTTGAAATCTACCGTTTCTTCAAATATGGCTTGCTTTCTTTTTTCGAACCAACAATTAGTATCAGAGCCAATTTTCTTATGCATGATTTTGGTTCCTATATGTTTGATGCATGGGTTGGCAATCATTTTTGTATGCTTCATATTTTAATGTGATAGAAATATATATGGTGTATGTTTTGCTCTTTTGGTTGTCTATAGATTCTAAAGTTACCTTATAAGATTTCTTCATTTGGTTTGTAGCAAGGAGGGTGGTCTATCATCACCTTGTTTCCTCCTTGATTTCATTTTTATGTTTACTTTGATTATGTAATGTACAAAATCATGTAATGATGAAGATGAAGAAGCCATGGATTGAAGAAAGTAAGAGGTAAAGTTTTGGTTATGGTTATGGCGTCGGCTCTTTTTCGATTTTTGGAAAACAAATGTGCTGGAATTTTATTTTAACAAATTTTTGATTGTATAAATTTTGTTGTTACAAAATTTCGTTTTTTACAAGTGCTGAAATTTTTATGTAATATTCATAAGTTTCAGTTTTGGTGAAAAACAAGTACTAACTTTTGTTTTTTAACGGGAAAAATTTCAGTTTATAAAAATCCTTTTTTATATTGAAAAGTAAAGCCATTACACACTTTTTACCGATTTGGCCGGATCATGTAAGCGAAAAATTCGAAGCGAAAGATCTAAATCCAAGAAGAATATTTTGAACCTAAAAGGCTTATAATTATTTATGTTTCTAAGATAGACAATCAAAAGTGGTTTAATTAGTTCATGTGATGAATAGATAAATGAATTCAAATAATATGTAATAATATGTGATTGCATGTCATTTAGAAAATCGTCAATCCTAAGCTTTGTCTTGCATTCAACTCGAGCAGAGCTCTAGGTAAAATTGAACCTTTCATATTAACTTGAGATCCAATTAATACTCTGTTTTGTCAGTAGTTGAAATTCGAGGCCAAAATTTAAACCATAACTAGATCAAGTCGATCATTAACAAGAGTATCAAAATACAAAAGTTCAACCTCAAAGTAAATAAAACTGCGAATAGAGATGGTCACGAATCTTGTAGTAATCTTCGCATAAAGGGCCTTCAACGACAACCTGTTGGGTTCCGGAACCACCACCCTGCTGTAAACATAACAACAACAAATGCACAACGAAAAGATAAAAGAAAAATTCAGGAAAAGCTCTATAATATCTTCTAAATTTTAGAAAAGTTCACAGTAAAGTCAAGGGAGACACCTTCTGGCTTGGATTGCCAACTTTTCGCAATGTCACAAATTCTCCACACCGTAAAGCTCCACCGGCAAACTCTACCTGCAAAAATCATAGCTCCTTGAGAGAAAACATCAAAATATTTCTTGGAGCAATGACTCTAAACCACAAGGGCATTAGTTGAACCTTGGAGGACAGCAATCATAAAGCAACAATTTTTGTATTTATTAATGGTGAGACAGTGAAGATGGTCTCAGAAGTGTTGGAATACCTGAACACCTTTGCTTGCAAGAAACTGTTTGAAATCAGCCATTTTCAAATCACCCACGAGGACAGATTTGTGATGGGGTGGTGTGGTCGAGATGGGTAGTAAAGACAATGTGCCATTTTCGGTCTTCCCTACCTCAGCATCAACCCAAGCAATTTCATAATCCCCTAACTAACAATTCAAGCATGAAAGAAAATGAGAAAATAAACACACGTAATATCTGTCCAACAACATAAGTATCAATGAACTCTGGTGCTACCTTTTTGAAAAGCACATTGCTCATCAGCTTTTCAGAAAGTTGCACCTACATGGAAAAACAAAGTCCAAAACTGATCACTGAAAATTGCTGGTATGGTAGATAAAGAGAATGTACTAGACCAGGTATATATACCTTATAGGCACAAAAATCAGAAGTAACATCAACTGTCTCTTCAATCTGGGGCGAATAAACATGAGGGCAGACGTGTTTCAGGCAATGTTGTTTTAAATGCTCGGTGGCCTCTGCTGATCCATGAACCAAAACCTACACAGAAGGAAAAATAAACAAGTATAAATAACTTCACAGGGATCTGACGCTTCATAAATCCCTGTTCTCTAAGTTATTTCAAAGTTGAAAAAACAAAAAAACAACCCTAACTTACTCTAAATATGCCCTAATGGAACTTGCATTACGTTTAAGTTACATAATATAAAGGATAGAAGAAACACGAGCCACAACATCAATAAACTGCATATTTTCAGTTTTTAAGTAGTCTGTTGTGCTGAATCAGAAATGTATTTAGTGTATGAATAAGTAGAGAGATTTTTTCTTACAAGTTTTAGAGGAGCCACATGAGCAAGTATTGATTTAATTGACCGCCCATCAGAACGTCCCTCATAATCGATGTAAATCAAAGAACACCTTACTTGTACCTGACCAACATTGTAAAACAAGGATTCAGGGAACAACTAAATTAAGATGCATAAACCAATATAAAAAAGCACTCTTAAGATTGTAACTAAAATCAATATTTATACTTCCTAGCCAATAAAAACGGTGATAAAACAAAGCCTAATTCCACCTGAAAAGCATCTTATAAGGATTATTTGCTCTTTCTGTTAGGTAACGTGAGATATTTAAAACATTTAATACATCACTTCATGCTTAGAAATGGACAACTAAAATGTGAAGTTTGCAAAACTAGATATCTGTGGTGAACCAACATCTAGTGTATAGGGCTGACTCTTACCATGATAAGACTGGGCTTAACTCTACTCCAAAAGGTACCTTAAGGGGGGAGGATTGTCCAAGCCCTATAAGGCTTATTTTGCTCATACTTTAAGAAATGAGGGATAGTTTAACACACTTAGCAATCCGCAAATGAGACAGAGAAAGCCCACAATGAAATTATCAAATCACGCCAGTATACCGGAAAATTTTCCATAAAAGGAGGTGTTTGTAATTGTTTTTGCACGAGGTTCACTGAGCAGTGAAAATGGTGGAGATACTACATAATGGAACAACTAGACTCCCACTAGAAGACAATATTTTCATCCACAGGTCACGATGAATGTTAATTACGCACTCTGATCATAAAATGGTGTTGGTTTGCAGGAAACTGTTTGAAACATAAAAATAAAGATAACACATCCAAAAATGTATTGCAGCACTTCCAGGTTTATGCGCCTGGCAAACAAACAGAAAAAGACATCATCTATAAAACCCTGAAGAGTAGCACAAGCCAGAATTCAACTTACAGCTAATTCACTGGAAACAACTTTTGAAGGTCGTGTATCGAGTATCAAATTAGCAGATCCTTCATCAAATTTTCCATTAGCATATTCACCAACCTGAGATAATAGCTGGCCTATTACTAACATAATAGTAACAACGACGATGAAACAGATATAGCAGCCGGAATATGAAATTTGCATTATGTAGATCATGATGTACAAAAAGCATGCATTAGAAATTGAGTATCAACAGGAAGATGAACAACCTAGCTGAAAATACTGAAATTTCATGCCAAGAATAAAATGAACCAAAATGTTAATCCTCTTGAAATCAAAAATTACGAGTGTTCTGTCATTTAGCTAGTTAGAGTCTATCAAAAATTTAGATTTAGAAAAAATGGCGTTCATGTTGCTACACTTATTTAATTTCCCTACCATACAGCCACAGTGAGATGCTCCCATCTTGGTTGAATTCGTATAAACCAGACCCATTACTTGTAATTTGAGTTTATTCTTACACATTGTAAAATGATTTAACTTCAGCCAAATACTAAAAGTTCCCCAGAAGCAAGCACGGAAAATATACACAAATGAACAAATGTAAGTTATACTATATTGAAAACCACCAAAATACAGCAAAAGAATATTCTGTAATTATGATATCCATAAATCACAAAATAAAATGCTTACTTCTGACTTCTTAAAAAGTAAACCAACTTGCTCTTGAATTTTGACAACAATAATAAAACATGTCTGGCTCCAAGTCTTATAAAGGCAAGAAACTAATCAGAACAGATACAAATTAATCCGGACCATTCTGATATAAGACTTCTTGTTGATCAAGATATATTTCTAAACATCCAAAGATTAAAAAATTGTGAACCGCAAACATATTCACAAACCACAAGCCAATGACTGGCCAATGCTCCACCCAAAAAAAAAAAGACACAGATACAGGCACAAGGAATGAGAAGTTTTATGCAGAAAAACTTACATGCATAGCTGCATGATCCATATCTTCATCCTTCATGATATAATCATCAGGATTTATTACTTCACCAAAATCATCCCATTCAGAGTTACTTTCAAAGAATGGAAACATCGGGGCAACACTTGTGGATGGAGAAACAAATCCATCAATTAGTATGTCCTGGTATCCAGTTGCATGTGGACCAACCACTGTAAGATGCAATAAGCAATTAGATAAGATAACGGCAGTTGGATAAAGTAGAAAGTTAGTTGCAAGGCACAATATAGATCCAATCAATAACCTATAAATGGTTACGGAAGAAGGATACCATCTGATGAAACATTCATGTTTCCAGTATCAATGACCATTGGATCATTCAAATTGCTATCTGGAACATGAGATGTTTTTGATTCTTCCTCTTTTGCAAGACTAGCTTTGAGCTCCTCTTCCTTCTTTATTCTCTTTTGTTCTTCTTCATAAGCAATTAATTCATCACCAACCAAAGGAACCCTCTTTGACATTGTAACTTTAACAGCTTTTGGAGGTGGATCAGCCTGAAGCATACGAGCCAATGTACCAAACTACAGATGCAAAAAATGTGTGAGTGTATGCCTGTTTAATACAGAAAATTACAAAACTTGGAAACATTATAGAGCCAAGCCTCAGATATACACATGATGGCCAAGGGCAGGAAGAGTTAGCCAACACACGTACCTTTCCTAATGTAAGGTGTAATTGACAACATGATGAGGAATGAAATCAGCTCTATTTACTTAGTTATCAAGATTCATCATTTGAAATGGAATTTAGATATTTTAATTTTTCATTACTAGTTTAGGATTTAAGTTTATTAGAAAATAACAAGAATCCTTATTAGAGTATGATTATATTCCTATTTTTGAATATTAGTATGAATTCCTATTCTTTTTTATTAAGGTGCCAAAACTTGTATCATATATATGTATTTCAATGCTTCACTTATAATGATAGAATAAACAACTTTCCTTTACTCTGAATGATTCTTAACTAATTAAGAGTGATTCCTAAGCTCTAGAAATAATTTCTATACATTTACTGGTATGATTCTACTAGTTTTTTGTACTTCAAATTCTAGGTGTTATTCCTAATTCTTAATATAAACTTTGAGAATGATTCACACACATATCCCTTTGTTTTAATTCCTAAAATAAATTTCCACTTTAAATTTTTCCATCAAAATATGAGTTCTTCTGTCCATCCCACGTCAGTTTGGTATCAGAGTTTTGGTTGATTGCAAAAAATAAAAAGGCATGTAAAGGATTGTTAAGCTATCAAAAGCAGGATGATTCTACAAATTATTGAGAGTTTGGACAGCCTTAAGGCCCATTTTCAACAAGTTATAACTCCCATAATACAAATCATAGGGGTGCTATACTTAGTTTTGTTGGAAAATTGACGAGAATTGCCTAAATTATTGGGATCCAAGTCAATTCCCTATTTTTCATTTATTACCTTTTCTATTTAGGATCCTGATTTCTGGGTTCATTTGTCTAAATATTTCCCTATTTTGATTGTATATATTTGTATAGTCTAATCAGTAGAAGATATAGAAAAACACATTCATAGAATTCTGTATTTCATGGCATTAGAGTCTAGCTTTCTTGTTGGCCACTTAAAGATATTTCTTCCTTTGTTACCACAACCATGTCGAGAGTTAGCCTGCCACCATCAACTAAATAATCTTTCAGCGATTTCCCTAGCAATACTAGTGGTATAACCTTTTCTTCTTTAGTAGATGTTTACCCAACACAAACTAAATGGGTCAAATTTTCGTGAATGGTTCCAATCTGTGTTGTTAGTTGTTTGAGGGAAAGGAAAAGAAGGTTATTTTACCAAGCTTAATGTTGGCTTTAAGACGTGGGAAGCCAAAAACTCTATTATCATGGACTAGATGATAATCCAACGGAGCCTCAAATTAGTCCCACTTATCTATACTATAAGATAGCTCATGATATCTAGAGGGTAGGACAGGAGATGTATTCAAATTCTAAAAATACTTCTGTGTTTTGAAATTTGTTTAACTCTTCGAAACACAAAGCAAGGAACAAAATCTGTGACAGAATACTACAACAAACTTATTGAACTTTGGCAAGAGATGGATTTGTTTTATGGAATTCCATGGAAATGTGCTAATGCTGGGGTACTCTATATTCAAGTACTTGAGAAGGATAGTGTCTTTTGACTTCCTTCAAGGTTTAAACACAGATTTAGATGAAGTACATGGGAGAATTCTGAGAACAGAACCCCTGCAATCACTTCGGGAAGCGAAGAAAACAGGAAGAAAGGGATGATGAGCACAATCTTGCTCACAGCCATCGAAGAAAATCCACAAAGTTCTACTCTTCCCACAAATTGTCCAACCTCCTCTAATACCGAAGGTCAAAAGCAAAATGAGAACAAATTGTGGTGTTGGAAACCACAGAGTAAAAGAAGAAACAATCCTACTGCCCATATAGTTGAATCTGTTGCAGAGACCAAGAAGACAAGCACTGCAGCATTTACTCCAAAACAAATGATCTTGAAGACCCTTCTTAACCAACAAAAAAACCTACATCCCTCTACCACAACACCCATGGCATCCATGATTCAATGTCTTATTACAAGAGTTTCATGGATGCCGGAGTATTGACACTGGTACATCAGATCATATGACGGGTTCACTCATCTTTTTTTCTTGATATAAAAATGAGATGATCATTTGAAAGTCTCTGTAGCTAATGAAAGTACTTCTTTAGTGGTTGGAATTGGTGATGATGTTTTTAGTGCATTTGTCTTGAAAAATTTGCTTCATGTTCTTAGTTTAAGATATAACCTTCTTTTTGCTAGCAAGTTAACTAAAGATCAAAATTGTACAGTAACCTTTGTGTGTGATCATTGTATTTTTCAAGATCCGTCTTCGGGGAAGATGATGCAATGCTGAGGAACAAAATGGTCTCTACCATCTGATTGGTTCTCCCACACCAAAAGCATCTGCATCTCTTTCTGTGTCTAGTTCATCAAATTTTGATGTGATTTATGGCATAAACACTTAGGTCATCCTAGTTGTTCATATATGAAACATATGTTTCCGAAGTAGTTCATTAATAAAGATTCTTTCTTCTTTTTCTTATGAATCTTGCATTCTTGCAAAACAATCTAGGAGAAATTATCATGTTCATGACTACAAAACATCAAAACCTTGTCACGTTGTTCATAGTGATCTTTGAGGGGCATCACAGGTTGGTGATTTAACTGAAAAAAGATGGTTCATTACCATCATAAATGACCACACACGAATCTATTGGGTCCATTTTTCAACAATTCCACAAAATGATAAAAAAATGTTTTCCAATCTGATGTCCATATTCTTTGCACAGATAATAGAGGAGAATATTTTTCACATGCTCTAGGGAATTATTTCATTGATAACGAAAATTTTCATCAAAGTTCATGCACCTATGTGTCACAGCAAAATGGGGGTAGCTAAGGGGAAAAAAACCATCATTTGATAGAAGTTGCCCAATCAACTATGTTTGAAAACTTTGCACATCATCATTATTGGGGTGATTATGTGCTAACTACTTCTTGCCTTATTAATAGGCTTCCTTCCAAAACTCTAAAATTTTAGACTTCTATTAGTTTTCTCAAAAAAAATTTTCCTCATGTCAGATTATTTAATTCCCTCATTCCTATTCAGGTGTTATGTTTTTGTTCATAACACTCTTCCTACACAGGAAAAACTTGATCCAAAAGCCATTAAGTGTATTTTCTTAGCATATTCTCCTACTCAAAAGGGTTACAAAAGTTATAATCCACACTTGAAAAAAATTTGTGTTATGATGTCACATTCCTTGAGAATCAGTTTTTCTTTTCCAATGCTTCTCTTCAAGGGGAGAATTTAAATGAAGGTAATTATTGGGACCTATCTCTAGACTTGTTTCATTACCAATCCCATCACATTGTCTCCATCCTTACAACAAACTCCCACAAGTAACTCAGGTCAAGCGGGAGAACCACCTCAACAAACACAACAATAGAGTGAACTACTTGTTTACTCAAGGAGACCACTAGTTACTCAAAAAAACCAAACATCAAAACCTAAAGAGGATCCCATATCACAAGATTCACCTCAAGTTACTATTACAATAGATGATCTTGACATTCCCATTGTTATCAAAAGGGGGTAAGATCTTGTACTTAACATCCAATTTCAAACCATTTATCATATTGCAACTTGACTAATAAGTATAGGCCATTTGTCCCTCAACTTGATAATATGAAAACTCTTGCCAACGTACACAAGGCATTGAGAGATTCAAGATGGAAGCTGCAATAACGAAAGAAATGAAGGCCTTGAAAGAAAATGACACATGGAAAATTGTTGCCTGCTTGAAGGAAAAAAACTAGTAGGCTGCAAATATGGATCTTCCCTGTGAAAGTTGGTTCAAATGGGAGAATAAAGAGATACAAGGCTTGCTTGGTTGCTCAAGGTTATACACAAACCTACAGCCTTGATTATGACGAAACTTTTGCACCTGTTGCAAAATTGAATTCTATTCGGGTTCTCATATCTATGGCAACTAATTTAGACTAGGAATTACACCACATGGATGTGTCTAACGCCTTCTTAAATGGGACTTTAAAGAATTTTCCATGAAGTTGCCACTTGGTTTTGAAAAGGAAGAATTGATTCTATGTGCAAGTTGAAAAAAAATCTCTCTATGGATTAAAACAATCTCCCAAAGCTTGGTTTACCCGATTCAGCACAACCATGAAGCAATTTAGCTACACACAAGGGCAAGCTAACCATACTTTGTTCACGAAGCAATCTAAGGATGGGAAGAAATCAATCTTGTCTGTGTTGACGATATGGTGATCAAAAGTGATGACAATAAAGAGATAGCAAATCTCAAGAACCTACTGCAATCTGAATTCAAAGTCAAAGATCCTGGGAGGCTTCAATGTTTTCTTGGAATGGAAATAGCCAAAAGTAAGTTAGCCATTTCCATTTCTCAAAGAAAATACACAGATCCATTGGATGAAACAAGAAAATTTGGTTGTCGACCTGCAAGCACAACACTAAAAAAGAATTGGAAGCATAAGATTTCTAAAGATGACCCTCCGACAAACAAAGAAAGCTATCAAAGCTTGGCTGGAAAACCTATCTACCTATCACTTACTAGGCCTGACATCGCCTATACAGTTAGTATGGTCAGTTAATTTATGCATGCTCCCAGCAAGAGGCACCAAGATGCAGTTGACCAGATTCTTAGGTACTTAAAAAGAACACATGGAAAGGTTCTTTCGTTTAAAAAGAGTGAAAAAAACACCACCACCCAGTAGAAATCCAACTAACAAGCATGGTCTGGAGAGGTCCAGTACTAACAACTGAGAAATTGAAGGGTTTGCAGATGCAAATTAGGCAGGGTCAGTTGAACATACTAAATCCACGATAGGCTATTGTACAAAACTTTGGGGAAATCTTGGACATGTGTTACATGGTGAAGTGAAAAAAAAAATGTTGTGGCTAAGAGTAGCTGAAGCAAAATATGGGGCTATTACACAAGGTATTTGTGAACTAATCTGGCAAGACAGACTACTGTCATATTTAAATTTCCCATTGGAGCATCTTATGAAGCTATATAGCAATGATAGTAATAAGTCAACCATTTCAATTGTTCATAACCCTATACAAAATGATCGCATGGAACATGTTCGGATTGACAGGAATTTCGTAAAGACTGACGTAGGAAAATTGACAAAGGATTAGTGGGATCCAAGTCAATTCCCTATTTTTCATTTTATTTCCTTTTAGGATCATGATTTCTAGACTAATTTGTCTACATATTTCCTAGCATATTCCCTTAATTGTCCCCTATTTTGATCGTCCTTATTTGTATGGTTTAATCAATGAAAGATATAGAAAAGCACATTCATAGAATTCCGTATTTCATGTTTTAATTCCCTTTATACATTTCACCTTAGATATGAATCCTACTATCAATGCTACATCACAACGTCAAAGTGGACAATCACATTTGTAATTTTAGCATGGATGGTCCAAGAAAATAAATACATAAGCGCACTTGGTCAATCACTAATGTCTCTTCAAAGCCATAGATCAAAAGATGCATCATTATGTTTACAAACAAACATTGCCAAAATATTCCAAGCACCTACCTGACCTCTTTCTGTAAAAAGAACAAGGTTCTTCGCATCAGCAGCCCATTCAACAAATATATCATGAGAAAAACCTGCTTCCAAGCTTGCCATTGATGCTAGAACAACCTAAAATATGTCTAATAAGCCACCACATTCAAATATCATTGACTATAAGCATCTATCTGCTTTTCTGTGGGCATATTGTATCTAACCTTTGGACCAATAGGAACAGCATCAAGTTCGCTCTTGTTGATCAGAAGATTCACATGCCTGTAAATTTTCATATAAATTTTTAGAAAGTGATTGCACCTGGGAGAGTTAAAAGTAGGACTGCAAGTGCCAAGCAATGCAATCTAGAAAGGCAAACTTTTAAGCAGAAAACTAGAAGATGAAAGAGAAATCCACACAAGAAATGTATCCAACGTGAAGAAATTAACGTTACCCGAAATGAAAGACTTACTTCAAAAGAAAAGCATTATCTCGTGAAGTTTCAAAAGACTTTGCTATGGCATCACTCATCCACTCCAAGAAACTCTTCACATAGTCAATAGTGCTTGACGCAACATAAGTTAGAAAATATATGGGATAGTTCAAGAGTCGTTGTGCCCAAAACTGCAATTTGCATTAGAACTAGATTTAAAATTCTAAAATAGTTACAGAATACGTGAACAATGCTGGTCCTATTGGTCCCTTACCTGTTCTAATATCAAGATAAGCTCCAATACCCTACCAGCAGTATCAACGGGAAGTAATACATTCCCACCCGCTTCCAGAGTTTTCAGAATAGTTTTCTCTGAAGTGATTACAAAAACGATCATGGAAATAATAGATTCAGAATTCACTACAAGGGCTTTAAGAAAATTAGTGAGCATAAACCAATTAAGAAATGCTTTGATTGGGTGAATTTTTGGAAAGAAAAAATTATTACAGTCCCCAGATGTAAAGTACCTAGAAACTCCTTGTCTCTTTGTTGCCTAGGAGGTTGGTTATTTAGAGCATTGTAAGCATCAGTAATTAGAACAGCAGGTCGTACAAAAGACTCCAGAACAGTTCCATTCAAATGCCTGGTGAAACCTACAGAAGTTAGATTTGTAACCGTCTTGTAGCAAACAAATGTAGAGAGTGATTCACCTTTCTCTGCGATGGTTAAAGTCAACAGCATACACAACATCCTCACCATCCTTTGTTATCTTCCATACAGTGCCTCCCAAGAGATGGCCAGCTACATGAGGAGCTATAACAATGCCCTCCCCTTTTCCTAAAATATTATAAAAGAGTAACTACCCTTGACCTCTATCGATGCCATAAATTGATGGAGTAGCATGAACAAACCAGAAAGGTGGTGATTCTGTGAGTATGTTAGCCTCGTAACATGCTGGAAAGCAGCATCAATATCATCCAAAGTAAACAGATCAAACTCCGAAACTGCCTACAAAAAAGAAGAACACAAAAATCTCAACAAGAAATCTTGCAAATATACAAGTGTAGGTAACAGAAGCAGCAACCTACAACCTTGCGGGAAAGATATTGGTCATACATAGTGAGAAGTCCAAGTCTATAAACAGGCTCTGTGGCATAAACAGGAGCAGATAGACCAAGCTTCTTCATTGCATAAGGCAATGCACCCAAATGAAGAGTATCTGGCTGTGATAACAATACTGCATCTATTGTGGAAGCTACCCTGGGAATGGGAATTGGCAGTGGCACACAAAAATTAGAAGGAAAAAAAAGAGTTAAAGGAATGTGAATAATAGAAGGCAACGAAAGAAAAAGACCTAGAAAGAGGGTTCAGGAGAGATGGGTCGAAGTGGTCATTCCAACCGCAGTCAATTAAGAAATTGAATCCGTCGACGGAGACTAAGTAGGATAATGGATTCTCGTTGTAAACTCCACTGAGAGGAGTGACCTGCACCAAAGTCCCCATTTGATTCTGCTCCACTCCCACTGCTCTTACAATTTTGAACTGGAGTCTCCTTTCATGTTTTTAAGAGAGGAACCAGATTGTATGTAGAAATGAAAGGCCTGGCCCAGTATAACTTTTTCTTTAACGAAGTTTACTACGACTGATTAGAAAATAGAAATGTAGCGTTGAAAAATGTAAAAAGAACATGAGACTGAGATAAAATTGTCTCAACGTCTGGGTTCCAACTTTCTTTTATCCTCTTCCTCGGATCTTTCCCAGTGTAGCAAAATGGAGTCACGAAAATTAGGGTTCTTTTATGTCCTTTGTAGTCTTTTCTATTTAAGATAAAAATTAAGGGCCGTTTGGTTCTATTTCTGTTTTTCTATTATAGTTTTCAGTTTCTGTTTTCAGTTTTTTGTTTCCGTTTTTCTTTCAAATAAAAACAAAAACCTGTTTGGTT
>JANITW010000009.1:18823902-18834008 GCA_027564335.1 Erythroxylum williamsii | reverse complement strand
GTACCAAGATTCATTTATAACTAATATACATATAAATGAAGATGTATGGGAAACATGTATATTATTAAAATCTAAATTAGTTGATTTATAGTTGAATAATCAAGTTGGTTGCTTGATTATGGTTTAGACTGTAGTGTTACGATTTATATCCGTGTAAGTAAAGGATTTTACTTTAAGTGAATGATGAGTTTCATATCATGATAGTAGTTGAATATCGATAATGGCAGTATTAAATGATTATAGAATCATATATATTTTTAACGAATAAAGTAGGTTGTTTCTTTAATCTCAAAACATACACTTTAGCATTCTTTTATTATGAACCACAATCTTGATGAAGGGTGAACTCATGTGTGTTTCATTATAATTCTTGATATGATTGGAATGGATTTTTATAGAGTATTAATCTAGTGTCTGCATGTTAAAATTATTAATTAAAAAATGTATCAGGTAACATTAACTTAAATAAAGAGTTTATAGTGATATCATCACTTCTAGATGTTTTACGGAGATTAGTGATTAAACTGATACCATTAGTTTAATGGACTAGCTTCTCATCAAGTCTTAAACTAAGATGAGATGTTGTGTGTTACTCACCGTATAGAGTGAAGCGGGAGATCTAAAAGGAAAAATCAAAATAAGGGCAAAATAGTAATTTTACCCTTTATTGTGCGGATGGCTATAATATAGTTCATAATAGAGTTTACAATTGGACATCTACTTTGAAACATGTGTTCTCATAATATTTAGTAATTCAAGAGTTCAGCTAATTGTCTTTAGTGGAATGACATTTAGTTAATAAGTTGGAATTAATTATAATAAGATTAAATTAATTATGGGATTATTAAAGCTTCAATTATATAAGTTCAATTAGATTCCCCACTTGGCTTTTAGAAAAGGTTATTAAGCAAAGTAAGAAAAATAAATAGAGGTTATCGGAAAGAAAAAATAAAGGACTGAGTTAGATTCAGAATAATAAAACTAGAATAATTTAATTAAGAGTTAATTAAATTAGGTTTTAAGCCTATGATTAAATGTTGGGCTTACACTAATTAATTGTTAATTAGAAGCCCAAAAAATGAACATTTAATATTGGGCTAGTTTTGGGTTTGATTTGATTAATTAAATTGAAACAATATTTGTAAAGACAAAAAGGAGGGCCAAACCCAAATTTATAATGATCTAAAATTTTGATTTTATATAGCTAAATGGACAGCTGCACATTTAGCATTGAATTGCTAAATATAAGGTCGGTTTTTATCATGCTTCATCATCATTAAATGGTTTAATGGTGTTCTCATTAAATGGTTTAATGGTCTTATCATTAAATGGTCTAATAGTTGTCATTTAATGTTGGCATGTAGAAAAACATATGAACCTTTTAGCATTCTTTTGATTGAAGAAGGAAGTAGTGCATTTTTTGCTCTCTCTCCCTTCTTTCATCATATAATCGAAAATGAGAATGCCTTATTTATTGATCTCTCTTTCATTTTGATTAAAATAAGGAAGTAGTGCATTTGTTGCTCTTTCTCCCTTCTTTCATCATATAACTGAAAATGAAAGTGTCTTGCTTTAGTTTTTGTCTTTTCATCTAGCCATATTAAACAAATGAGAATGTCTCATTTATTGCCTTCTCTTTCATTTTGATTAGAAAAAAGATGTGGTTCATTTAGTTGGTTTTTACGAATCCCTTCTCCTTTCTTTCATGAGATAGCAAAAATTAGGAATGAGAGTGTCTCATTTTGGTTCTTTCAACTAGTTGATCATAATAGGAAAACCTCCACAATATTTCTTCTCCTTTCCCACCAAAGGATCTTGTTAACCAAGTTATCCAAAGAGAACAAGTGGTAGATCAGATTGGTTGAGGATACAATAGCAAGGGGTCAAAGCTGTAACAAAGGAGTCAATAAAATTTCATCATGTTTTTATGTTATTTATTTTTCTAATACCATATCATGTATAATCATGTTGACTTGGTTACCATGCTTTCGCTGCATTTTGATTTCAGATTTTTTTTTTTGAAATCTACTATTTAGCCAAATCTAGTATGATATTGTTTTTGATCTAACACCCATGCCTAAATTATTACTTCTCTTTTTCAGAGTAGCAATAATAATGTTGAGAATGTCAGTAAAGGTGCACACTTGGACACTATGATCCACGCACCATAACAAGAAAAGTTCTTTAACCAAACATTTATTACTTTTGAGTTTGTCAAACACAGTTTGACACATAATCTTATGTAATAACAAGTATTTGGGACAATGAATGATGTTGTTATGGGCATTCTTAGAGTCAAAGTTATCCATCCCAATCAATTCATTCCAGTAACGTGTTGCATGGAATTCTTAATGTTGGTTTACTATGATTGATTCCAGGAATCCCCCGATTTCAAATAAAGTTTCATAATCTAAGTCAAATGGTTGACCCCGCAACCGAAACCACATAACCCTAGGGTTAGCCAACTTATAATGGAGGGAGGTGAAGAATTTTAGAGTTATTTCTTCATAAATAACATAATTAAAACGCTTGAATTTGTCCCATTTATTTCTTCCTCCTAAATTTTCATCTCGTCCTCTCAAACCAATTATTTCTGGTGTCTCAAAATCTAAGTATCTAGACATAACAATTTTTCTTAAACTAAGTGTGTGAAATTGGTTACCTTCCTCTTTGAGAAGATCGGGAAAGGTGCTCCCTAATTCGTTGCCCCATTTCTTTGTCCACAGCCCGATACTTAAGTTTGACCTTTGATTGAGTTTGTTTGACTGTTTACTTAATACACAGTCCTATTGGAAAGAGAGGTGTGAGGAATAGAGAGAGAAATAAATGCCTTAAGGATGGTTGTAGATAGAAGTGAGAGGAAATTGGCTTTTTAACTTTAAAGAGTTAGAGAATGAGATGTGCAGGAAAAATGAGGGTGAATGTAAATATATAGATTAGGAGGGGGTAGGAGGGGTAAAATTGGGAGAAAATTTGCACTTTCCCCATCTTCCCTGGGCCACGATCGTGACCTTACAAAATTTTGAACTCTTTCCCAATTCTGCTTCTTTTTCCTCCTTTCACTCTCGTTTTTTGTAAATATCTGCACTCTTTACCACTTCATTGTTTTCCTTACCAAACCATTCTCATTCATATTCAAAAAGAGCAAAATAAAAATTCCCAAATCCTACTCATGCTTCATCTCTTCCAGATGTTCACTCAATTCAAAAATACACATAAATAGAATTAGAAACCTACTTTAATACAAAAGATGAACAACTAAGAATTGAAAATCATGGGTTACCTCCGATGTAGCACTTTGTTTACCATCGGTAGCTTGATGTTCTTTGTTGGTTCATGGTGGTTAAAATGGGCCATATGGTGGTGGTGCCATTAGAACTTTCATAAATTGCAACCGAGCTATAGGACTACACTTTTTACCACTTTTTTTTTAGTTTTTTCTTCTTTTGAATCTTTTGCCTGATTGGAGATTGCTTTAATAAGTTCTTACAAGGATAACCTTGCCCAACTTCTTTACAAAATTCATCGCTCTTTATAGCCTCCATAGATTTGAGAGAATTGCTTTTAATCTTAGACACTTTAAATGCACTTTGTCATCCCCCACTTTTAAAGTCAATTTGCCCCTATCAATGCTTATGATAGACCGAGTGGCGGCTAAAAATGGTCTTCCTAGGATAATAAGTGTCTCCACATCTTCTTCTATGTTCAAGATTACAAAATCTACGGGGAAGGTGAAATTGTCTACTCTGACTAAAACATCATTGACCACACCTCTCGAATGGTGAATTAATCTATCGATCGTTTGAACATACATTTGAGTGGATATTATGTCGCCTAACTCCATCTTCTCATATGATGTATAAGACATCATAGTTATGCTAGCTCCCAAATCTGCGAATGCCTTACCTATTCTAACATTACCAATAATGCATGTACTATATAAATCTCTCGGATCATCTTACTTTTGAAGTATTGTTATCACTTCAATGGAGTTCTTTGAGCTTAACAATTCATTCTCCAACTTCCCTTTTATATATTTGGTCAGAGTAAGCCACACTTTTAATTGCTCTATTATATCTAAAACTTAATTCAGTTCAGGTTCTTTCGATTTCCTCATTGTGTGAATAGGGTATAGAATCGGAGGTTGATATCTCTTGATTTTAGTCAGATTATGTTTAACTTATAGGACTTTTATTGGTCTCTCACCTTACTTCTTCTCCATCATCTTTAACTTGATTTAGCTTATCTTTAGTAGCCTAGGTGATCACCATTATTCTCCCATTTGGATTCGTCTTAGTGTTACTAGGAAGGGTTCCTGTACTTTGTGTCAACAACGCGTTAACTAACTGACTCATTTGGACTTCTAAATTATGTATAGAGGAGGTGTGATTCTCTGTCACTTGTTCAAAATTTCCTTCTAGCCTCTTTTAAGCATCTTTATGTCCCCAATCATTTCCAAAATCTTATCTAGCTTAGAGTTTGTTGAATTAAACCAAGTGGCCCTTGAGGTCAGAATTGACCTCTTGTATTATTCGAACAAGAGAAGTTTGGGTGATTCCTCGACCTAGGGTTGTATGTGTTAGAGTAAGGGTCGTTCCCCCTTCCTCTACCAAATTGCACTCCCATATCATTGACCTGTTTCGATTTATAGTCTTTCATAAAAAAAACAGTCAATAGTGTCGTGGTTATCCTATCCACACAGCTCACATTTTTTCTGAATAGCTTTCATAGGAGCTGAAGATGAGGCCTTCATATTGTTAAGCTATTGGGTCAAATTATCAGTCTTTGCTTGCATTTTTATAATTGGGTCAACAACTAAAGCTCCCTTTTATTGGCGAAGGGTTGTGGGTTGTCTGCTCCTCTCTATTGTCCAAAGACAAATGTTGCTAGCCAATTCCTCCAATAACTCTTCTACTTCATCCACCTTCTTCCTCATCAAAGACCCTCCTAATGCTGCATCAATGGTGCCTCAGGTAAGTGGGTTCACTCTATTGTAGAACTTTTACAAAAAAAACTCCTTAGGTAGGTTTTAGTGCAGGCACTTGCTTTGTAAATCTTTAGGCCTTTCCTAAGCCTCATAAAGTGACTCCCTATCACTCTATTGAAAGTTTGTAATTTTCTTGATTATCTTTGTGGTTTTTGTACGAGGGAAGTACTTATTTAAGAATGCTCACACTAACTGATCCCAAGTTGTAACATTTATGGGGCTTAGTGAGTGATACCATACCTTAGCTCTATCCCTTAGTGTGATAGGGAAGAGTCTCATCTTAACATCATCTTTTGACATCCCATGATATCGGAAAGTATTGTATATTTCTAAGAAATTGACTATATAAGCATTAGGATCCTTATAGGTCAACCGGTAAAATTGAACATTAGTTTGTATGTTTAATAAAGCTAGTTTTATTTCAAATGAAGGTGTTTAAACAGGTCGTCTGGTGAAACCTTGATTAATCATGTTGAACCCCAGTCTTATGAAATCCATGAGGGTTTACGGTTGGTTCCTTTGGGTTCCTCCTTACGGAAAGTCTTGATGAAATTCCTCAGCTATGGTTGCTTCGATATTCTCTTCTTCTTTACGTCTAGCTCTTCGGATTGCTCGCTTTAACCAGGTGATGTCAAATTATAAAGTTTTGCCTATCCAACTCGAACTCCTAGTAACTCTTGTGTTCATGTAATTGCACGGACATAAGAGTGACGAAAACTCCTTAGACTAAAATAATTAAACTAATCCTACCAACTCCGCTGCAACGACGTCAAAAAATTATTGAGCAAGTTTTAATCTTATAAAACCCTCAATACAGCACAAGTGCATGGGTCATGAATGTAGTATATGAGGTGTTGATCCCTCGAGGAGTTGTTGAACTGATCTAATTCTAAGTTATCTGAGGCCTAAAAGGATTATTAAAATGAAAATAAAAACTAAACAAAAAGTAAACAATCGAATATGTATTGCTTGAAAAGTAATTTGTAAAATTATCATAAGAAACCAAAATTGAGCACCACCAATTGGTAATTGGAATTTAACTAAGGAAGTTTAACAAATTATGACATAGGGGATTTATCTTATCATTAATGCTAACTTAGTCACTTTTGTGTTAATGTGATGTTGGTTCTAGACTATCGAAGGATGGATTACTCTCTCTCAAGTTATAATCACTAAGCCCTAATTGATAAACCTTAATTAAGTCATATTATCGAACATTTATCTCTCGATTAACAATCATCCCACAACCTAATCAGATCTTAAACATTCTATTAAACAACCAGATCCTCACACGAGATCTCTCTCCACATAATTACCGATTTGATTATTTGCATGGTCTATTAAGTTGTTTAACTTTCATTAACCAACACAATCATTTTGCATTCAGTTCACTCTCTTGATCTATTACCAAAGCATGCAATTATAACAAATAATCACAACACCCAGATGCATTAACACAAAAACAACTAGAGTAACATTAAATCAATAACAAATCCCCAAAGAAAGGTTAGAACACCCTTAACCGAAGATTCATTATATCATACATCAAATACATAAAGTAAAAATGGACAGAAAGAAAGTAACTCAGGGGATTAAAGGTTGAAGCAGCTGAAGCTCCACCTTCTTCTTTTGCTTCTTCTCTCTCTTCCTTATTCCTCTTCCTTGAATCTTTCCTAATATAGCAAAATGGAGGCATGAAAATTAGGGCTCTTTTCTTTCCTATGTAGTCTTTTCTATTTAGGCTAAAAACTAGGTTTTACCCAAGACTAAAAAGTCTGAAATAACCCTGCAAAGTTGAGTTTTAGAAGTTGATCTACGTCTATTGTCACACAGGTCACGATTGTGGAAATTAGGATTTGCTTCTATCACAATCGTAACAAGTCTAAAATAACCCTGTAAAGTTGAGTTTTAGAAGTCAATCCACATTTGTTGTGGCGCAGGCCATGATCGTGGCACTTGGGATTTGCTTTTAGCCATGATCGTGACCTATCCAATTTTCTTCTGTCGTGATTTTCACCCATAGGTCATGATCATGGGCTTGGGTCTTTCTCTAGGTTTCCTCCAAATCTTCTTTGTTCTTCGATATATAACCTCAATCACTAACAAGCATATTAAGGCACCTCAAGTACACAAAATTAAAGTCAATAGCATGTTTTAACCCATTTAACACTTAAAACACACATATCTAACCAATTATCACAATTCTAAAACTAAATATACACGAGTCAATTAATTAACCACTAAAAACATTCCAAAATGCATATTAAAATATTGTGCAACCTACAACTATCACATCCCCACATTTGAACTTTTGTTTGTTCTCAAACAAAAAGAAAACAAACAAAACACCCAATACAACATACACAAATGCAATAATGGTACAATGGCATTGAACTTCATGAAACAGATTTAATTACAAACTCAATCCTTCAATATTGCACCTATATCATGCCACTATCTGGCCATTGCCATAACTACATTATGAGCTACATCTCTTGATTGTATGGCACTACGAATTGAAGGCTAGGCTTAAAGTGTTGTTCGTGGTGCAAAAAAATACATCATCTTCCTTTGTCTTTTCCTAACATTAGGTCCAGCTGTTACATTCACTTTGTACTTGGAAATAACACTATCACTACCACTACTACCTTCAACATTTCCACTATCAACATGAAAACTAGTAAACAAACTTCCACTACCAATTTCATAATCCAATCTCTCCCTTAAATCTTTCTCCTGTTGATATTCTTTAAGCAAAGTTTTCATTTGCCACTTCACATCATGACTTAATTTTTTACAAGTTTCCACATCTCCTATAACTCCAACTAAATGCTTCTTTAATCGAGTGTTTCCTCCACCTTTCAAATTCTTTTTATAAAATAAGCAAATAGTATAGTTCTTCATACCAGGGATCAATGCAACGCAAGCCCAAACTTGATCATTGTATCTTTTTTAAGAGATTTGATTAGGAGTACATGAATTTCTTTCATTTATCTGGAAAAATAAATAGACATATATCAAAACAAAGAACACATAATATCATTAAACAATATATATATCCATCTTATATAATATAACTTATTTTTTGCGATTACATCATGCATAATTTAGTTTAATCCAACACAATTCTTCAATAAGTCAAACAATAACAATTCAAGTATTCAACATACACAATTACACAATATGCATGTCCATCTTATATAATATAACTTATTTTATATGATTACATTATGCATAATTCAATTTCATCCAACACAATTCAATTTTCTCCAACAAAATTCACCATTAAGTCAAAAACCAATAATTCAAGTATTTAACATACACAATTACACAATACACAAGTCCATCTTAAATAATATAACTTATTTTGTATGATTACTCATACACAATTAAATTTCATACAATGCAATTCACCAATAAGTCAAAAATCAACAATTTACATATTCAACATATTGACCATCAAAACATGAAAAAGTTGGCTATACAAAACTTTTAGAGTCCTATACAAAGAGAAACAAATTGTTTTTCTTATATCTAAGTTTTTAATGTAACATTATCACTATTAAAAGTGAGAGTTAAAACAATATATACTTTAATACGAATAAATAAAAGTAACATAAGTAATTAAACCTAATAAATAAATAGAAGAGGTCGAAGAGATAAAGATAAAAATTTACTAACATGTAAAATTATAAGGAAAAGTAAAAAAAAAGTTAAGTACTCAATTAGAAAGGACTGTTTTATATTTTTGTGTAAGATTGTACAGCACTAAGATGCTTTGAATTTTTCCTTTATATATCTAAAGAAAATTAAGTAATTAGCTTCTCTACATAAATACGTAAATGAGCTATCATGTCATCTCATTGGATTGAGAGGTTTTAATAAAATCAAGGAGGCCATTCCTAAGTATAGACTAAATTAGAAGTTGAATGACAAGATTATATGGGCTAAAAATGCTTCAGGAAAATACATCAAAAAATAATTTTAGGAATCTTCCTATAATAGAAACCCAAGATAACATGGTATAGACTTATTTGGATGGAATTATTACACTTATGGATATAATGATTACGCTCTAGTTGGATATTTATGGCACCAAACATCTCTATGTAACGAGTCAACTTTGGAAGATAAATTAGTGGAAGCTGTTGCTTGATTGAAATATAACTGATGCGCATTTGAAAGTTAAGAAAAGACAAAGGTTAGTTTCATGAATGGAGGGATATTTCAAAAAAAAGCTTTTGGAAGAAAAAGAAAGTATTACAAATTGACTAATGAAATGCCTTATCAAGAGAGTAGCTAGTCAATGTCAATTCGATGAGACATATTCTTTTCCTACAAATGATGATTATAATTTAAGTTTCCAACTATCACAATGTGAATAAGAGTCATCGATCAATTTCATGAATAAACATACATTTCAAGAAGGTGATGAAATAACAGTTGCTCTAAAAAATATGATGATTGAGTCTATTCAAGAATCAAACATAAGGCATTAAGAAACAGAGGTTCATATATACAATATGGGGAATCAAATTGATCAACTACTGGAGATATTATCTACTAAACCACTAGGGAGTTTGCCTAGTCCTAATGAAAATGATCCTAAAAAATTTGGAATCGAAATCACCTTTACTAGTGAAGATGAGCTCTCAAAAGAAGAAGAGGAAGTGGAATCATTTATGACAAATAAATTAATAGAACTATTTGTTTACATGAAAGCTAAGTGACGCAAATTCGAGAGAGAAGAAAAGGATAGGGTTGGTTTCATGAAAGAAATGACGCTCTAAAAAGAACTTCTAAAAGAAGAAGAAGTCTCCATTTAAGAAGGAAAAGTAGAGAAGTGATAGAAGGTAATTGAAGAAGATGAGCCAGAAACCTCTATCTAGGAAGAAGAAGATGAGCAGATAAAGGTGATTGAGGAAGAACTAGAGGACGAACCAAGTAAGGAAACTACTAATGAGGTGTTGGTAATAACCTTATGTTGGAGTTATGTAAATATAGTGCCCTAGAAAGCAAGTGTATTTACATGTAACTTTATTTTCTTCAGTTACAGTTTTGTAATGAAAATATTTATTATTAATAAAACAAAAGAGTTTGGTTTTATCTGTATGAGCAT
>JANITW010000009.1:18735553-18748283 GCA_027564335.1 Erythroxylum williamsii | reverse complement strand
GGAATCACTTCAGCGAACATCGGGATCATGGATCAGAATGGCAACAATCAGTTCAGCCAGAATCCGGCAGAACCAAACTATATTCTATTAAATTTTATTCACACATTTTTTTTAATTCACATGAATATATATATCAGATTAAGAAAAACCAAATTTGAAATAGTTATGAAACAGGTAATCCAACCAACCATTTAAGGCTAATATATATTTAATATGAATATTTTCTTAATTACTCATCGAAAAGACAAAGAAATTATAATAATAATTAAAGATAGTGGGTATAATGAGATGACATTGTTTCCAAATCTATGAATTGCCTAATCAGTAATCACAATCTACGAGGGAAATAAGGAAACCACCATGATTCCTGGAACGTTGAAAAGAGAGAAAAAAAGAGTGTTAGTCATGAAATAATTAAGTTAAGAAAGGTGTGGGTAGATTAAGTGCCAAAGGTCTTCATTCTTCGAAACTAAGCTAGGAACCTGAGACAAGGCAAGCGCTTAGTTTGGATACGACCATGCTAGGATTATAAGAGAAGGTCCAACAAGCATTAAGAGCTTTTGCTAACATAAACAAGACATGCTTATTTTCTTTTAAAAAGGATAAATGAAATGAAGTCTATTACTGAGAAAAGTGGTGACCTCGTCTTGCTTAGTGGGAGAAAGGAAGCTTTTGGACCACTTTGGTTGTTTGTTTTTGTAGGTATTGACCCACCTTAGGTGTTTAGTAGTGTTCTCTCTCCTCTAATACCAAAAAAGTTATGCCTATAGAACTTAAAGCTTCAACCGTGGCTTGGTAGTAAGTTGCCCACTTGAGAATTCACTATTTTCCTCATTTAATGGGTTAAGAGGAACCTTCCATAAAATATCTTATTTTCCATCATCTTGATTTGCCATAAGTGAAGAGTAATCCTTTAGAAATAATATTTAAGGTAAAAAGAAAATATATTTAAGGTAAAGAGTAACCCTTACAAAGAGTAGCTTAAGAAATTTTCTCAATTACAAAAATTTTATAACCATAAATCCCTAAACACCTCCCTTTTACTCACACTAATAAATAGAGGAACAATATAGATTGTGTGACATATATGCTCTCTTTAACCTCTTAAGGCTTTTAAAAACTCTATATAGTATCTAAAAGGTTCTTCCCATAATTCAATTTTAGTCTATTTATATCCAAAATCAACTCAAATAATCGCTAGACATGTAAATTCAATGTTAAAATGACTAGTTTTTTGCATGTTCAACTAGTCGAGCTCCCACCTTTGGTTTATTGGCTAGTTAGACGTGAAGTTACCTTTTATTAACTTTTGAAACAAACCATTGTCTAGCCAATCAAAATCTTCTAACTAGCTACTAGTTAGTTCGTCATCTAATTGATGGTCTAGCTTATTATACGCTGTAAATTATGTATCTTTCTAAAACTTTGTCTCGCTAGTCTTATCCAAACTCTTAGGGTAGTAGAACCTTATAACTCCCAAGTTTTGTTATATATAAAACAAACCTATTTGATTAAAAAAAACTTGATTTAGAACTATTACAAAAGTTCTCAAAAGTTTACTGAAGATTAATAGGTTTTTTTTAATATTTAAAGAAATTTCCTCCTAATTATGAAAGGATTTATGAATTATATCCCATATGAAAATTACCATGAAATTATTAAGCCCACAATTCATTAAGATGGTCAAGATAAGATTATTAGAAGCATGACAATGATTTTCTTAAATGTTGATATGCTTGATTTCTCCTAGTTCTTGGTTAACTTAAATTCTTTTCAAACTCACTTAAGTACTTATGTGCTACACTTTGCTTCTTTTCCCTATATTTTGTTTTCTTAATTTATTTAATTGGATCTTTTGCTCAATTTATCATTTTATTGAACTTTATCTTTAACATATTGCTTACTGTCATTCAAATAAAGTTTATAATATCACAAAATGTAAATTTGTCAATAGCAATATATTTTGGTATTATAAAAACTGTCGGTTAGGATGTGACTTCATCCAAAAAATTAATATAAGAAGCATTCATGTTAAATGATATTATATTACAAATAAAAAATTCATTTGAAAATAGGTCATACTCAAATTGGTCCTCACACAAACATAAATTATTCATATAGATTGGGAAAATTTTTCATTCAGTTTTTAAAAAATATATAAATAATGAAAGATCTAAAGATGAAAAAGAAAGTCCTATATAGTGAAAGATATAAAGATATAAAAACTACTACAATCAAATTATCCAATCGCATCTTTGGCTTCTTCTCTTCTAATAAAAAATTAATGTTTAGTTTCACATTCTTGATTAGTTCAATTTTTATTTTCTTCTTGTGTTTCTTTTTTTTCAATTTTATCAGTAATTACCCGTTAATATTAACTTCATCATGTGCATAAATTTCATTTCTTATAGTTTCAGCTTCGTTCTTCAATACATAAGTATCTATCCTTAACTTATAAGAACGCTTGTTAATACGTTTGGAGAACTTGCGTAAATTCTTACTTTACCTCTAGTAAGAAAAAACATTTTAAGAAATTGTTCATAATTCCATATAAAAATCACAATTTTCATCTTGAAAAGCAAGTCTCAATATCTGTCAATTGTTGAGTAATTAATTAAATATAATGAAATATTTTTTAATTTTAGATTAGATAATTTGAAAATTCATAAAAATCTCATTCTCGTTTATGCTCACTCCATAAAGTTCCGAGGAGAGCATTTAACCCATTAAAACAATACATTTTTTGTATGGTTGTTATCATTAATATGAAAGATGATGCCAAATTCCACGGTGAATTCAAATAATGTCAAATGTTGCTTGGTTAATCTCAGTGGAAGAAGGGAAAGAGATGAGGTGATGAAACAAAGAGTAGAATATACAAAGGCAAAGGACTAAAGCAATTCGGCTCACTTAGGCCCTAAATCTGACTGATATCATTAAATAGATGGCGTGCAATTCAAGAGGAAATTAAGCATTTGAATCTTTAACTAGAAAATTAGAGATTTAAGTGACGGTGTTCCCTGTCTAAACCTCAGCTCTATTTATATGCTTCACTACTTTAAGGGCATCCACTGGAAAAAAAGCACTACTCCTTCCCTTCTCTTCATTAGCTGTTGACTTCTGAGTCAACACGCCTCTGTCTACTTAAGTCCTTTATTAGTAGTGATCAGGACCAATCTTCAAAGCTTCTTATCTTTCTTTAATGTATGTTTTTGTCCTACCACGTCTAGGAAATGAGATGGAAGGTGGACCGGCTTGTTTCTCAACAAAACAGATAGACAGGTGCACCAAATCTGATGGAAGCAGAAGCACATTCCTTTGCTTCTCCACAAAATCTTGGCCTTTACCTAAAAGTTAGATTTATCTTCTCCGTGCAAGTTAAAAACAGTTTTAAATTATATGCATTCGATGCAATCCCATGATCATGCAAGGAAGACAATTATACTGATGACATTGACGGTGGGAAGAAGCGAGAAGGTAACAAAGGGGAGGGAGAAGGGGGGCTTTAGGGTAGTTAAGATTGCAAATAAAATGGATTAAAACTAAACAACGCCGTTTTAATTTATGAACTATTCGACAATTATTGACGGAACTACAGTTTTGTGATGTTTATTTTTCCCGTTAGCTCTTACCGCCTACTTTTACAATAAACTTTACTTTTTTGTCGATATATTTTGTTAGAAAAGTCGTAGAGATAATTTTACTCTACATTTAACGATGGATATTTTGATGTTCTCAAAAGATAAAATTTTCAATAAATTTATCAATGAAAAATCAATTTTCATCACTAATTTACTATGAAATTTCATGTTTTCGGCTGGTAATTTTTTTAATTAATGGAAGATAAAAGGTTAAATATTCTTATTTTAAGACAATAAATTTTTAAATATGTGCATAAAAAGGAGCTGCCATCAGAAAAGAGACTTGATATTTGAAGGAATACAACAATAACAAGAAGTATCAGCATGTCTACTTGGATTAGCAATCTTAGGTAATAGACTGCCCTAGTTTCTTTTCCAATCATAGAAGCAGGCATGTTTACGGCGTAACCAATTAGAACGAATAAAGATTAGAGATTAAGAATATCCTGGGAATAAAGATACCCAACCAAGATCATGTGGTTGAACTTCAGATTCTCTTTTAAAAATTGAAAAATATAAACTGAAGTTGGCGTGCTGTCGTATTGTTTCAGAAACCTATGTACTTTGACATTGGTATAATCGATAATGTACAAAAGGCAACGACTTTTGAGCACTATTTACTTAAAGCGGCAGCAAACATCTTTGGTGGCACTAAATTCCAATGAAGACGTACAATACAAAGTAACACTATCTAGATATTAACTTCTTCAAAGTGATCTATTAGTAGTTATCATCACTTGAATAGGCAAAACAAGTGAGAGAATCTGATCATTTGAAGATAATTACAATTATGGCTGAACTTTTAATTAGATGAGAATTTAATTAACGAACTCCATCACTTCAATATTCTGGTTGAGTACATGCGGATATATATAATAAGAGCATAATGAAGAAACATCAAGAAAGAATCAACATCTATGTACATGAACCAGCTTAGCTAGAATGTACAATGTATAAGAAAGGAATGGCACAAAACGAAAGACAGAATCAGGTTTTGTTGCACCATTTGAGCTTTCTGCCCTTGTATTCCTCGTAGTTTTATTGTCTTTAGTTATGAATCGAGGACAGTAAGACTAGATACGAAAACCAAACATGTCATCATGAAACAAGAAAATCCCTGGAGAACTCCTCCATGAATCCAAAATATTATCCCTAATTCTCTCTCTACATTTCTCTTTCGATGCTATCAAAATTTGGATCCTTAGGTTTTTTCGGATAGATGTTATGATATATTCTCTTCGTTTAAGCCGTATCAACTCAACTTCCAGTACATTTGTAGACCGATAAGACCACTGGTGATTGTTCGAAGCTCTTTAATCTAAAAATGGCTTCCCTGTCAACACGATCACCTCATCTCTTATCAAAAGAGGACTCATCAGAGAATTATCGCATTTATGCTTCATTTTGTCCTAGAGATCAGTTGGAAATGAGCACCAGGTTGCCCACTTGGATAGAATGTTACAACCCTTCAAACAATACATGGAACCGTGTTAGCACCATTCCAGAACTCAGTGACAGCCATCGTCGAAAGGGCTTTTCTATGGCTTCCATAGGCGAGTCTGTATACATTATTGGTGGTCGGCTTTGCCAGAAGACACCAGGCTATGATCAAGATCATATCAGTGAAGTAGACAACGACGTATTATCATCAGTTCTGCGTTACAATATACGTACCAATACATGGTTCAAATGTTCATCTTTAGGCACACCTAGGTATGATTTTGCTTGCTCTGTGAGCAACAACAAAATCTATGTGGCCGGTGGGAAACGTACGTTGGATTCTACTCATGGTATGTCATCAGCTGAGGTGTACGATCCAGTGTCGGACCAGTGGAAAGCATTGCCTGACATGAACATATTAAGGTACAAGTGTGTAGGTGTGACATGGCAAGGCAAAATCTATATTGTTGGAGGGTTTGCGCAGAGGAGGGACTGTGATGAGAGAGTGCCTTGCTACACCTTGGAAAGAAGTTCCGCTGACATGTATGACTTTAAGCATGACAGGTGGGATCTCGTAAAGGGAATGTGGCAATTGGATGTGCCACCTAATCAAATTGTAGCTGTGGATGGCAAAATATTTAGTTCAGGAGATTGTTTATATGCTTGGAAGGGTCATATTGAGGCCTACGATGCAAAACTCAACATATGGAATGTGGTTGATGGTTCTCACATGCAAACCCTCCCTTCACCAATTTGTAGGTCCGATGCCACACAGGCAAGTTGCCCACAAATCCAACGACTGTATCTGACCATGGCGCCAATAGGGACCAATATGTACCTCCTATCAGGTTATCGAATGACAAGTAGTGATATTTCGAGATCGGTTTCTATTGTTCACATTTTTGACACTTCTGCAAAGAAAGGTGGCTGGAGAAGCCTTGAGCCGTTGGAAGAGGAAGGGGAAAAAGAACTTTGCAGTCATTGTTGTGTTGTTAGACAAGAGCCCTGAATGACATTCTTGGAGCAATATTAAACCAACTCCAAATTCCAGGAAAAGGAAAAATTACATGACGTCAACCTTACATTAAAGAGCTAACTCTTTTCAAATATCTTGGTTAAGGTTGCTTGATCAAATAGAGGTAAACATGATTTGAATTAATAGAAGATATGTACCTTAGCTTTATAAGGTACAATCAATTACATTACATATTTTGATAGTATATGGTATATTACACAGATTTTATACACATACAAAGTAGATAGTATAACAAAAGTTGAAGGTCACAATAGATTTTGTACACATCCAAAGTATATTGTTCAGTTTTTGGAAAGTTTTAAATGTTTTATTTGTGTAAACTTTTTTTTGAAAATTAAAATACTAAATTCATACATAAGCCATAAAAGGCATCAAAAGGGAACACTAGTATAGTAAATATACAACACTACCTTTTCTAAAGTCCTTGGGTATAAATTGAAGTATTAGAGATTCTAGGTCTTCTGAGTTGAGTACGCAGTTTTTCAGCAACTTGGTGAGCTACCAAGGTTTCTCTAATCCAACAAAAGGTCATGCGAGCTAGAGCATGCTTGTGGTGTTGATCTTGTTGAACAATATTTGATTCCTCGCCGTCCATATTGGATAGACTGAACAATTCAAGCTTGAGGCTAAGACATATGTAATCTTTTCCCAATGTGTGATAGTTATCTTCAGCCCATCCTAATATGTTATCCCAATTTGTCTCAGAGAAAAAAAATATTCAACGCGTGTTGAGTTCTAGCCTAAATGTGTAGTTGCACTTAAAATAAGGAAGGTAAGATCCTTAAAATGGTTACTGTTAAAAAGGAAGTATTATTCTAGGTAATATTATTAAGAAGTTTCTTATAAAAAAGGAGGTTTAATTATATGATTTTATTTTTTTAAAGAATCATATCATTACTTATATAAAGAAATAAATTTAATTTAAAATTTAAAATATTATAGAATTATCATCAAAATCATTAATAATAAATCTTAAGTTAACACATAATACTTATTTTCTAACCACCATAAATTTTTTAGATTGGATTAAAAACATGAAAACCACCATCAAGTGACAATCAATCATGGGTTGATAACTCAACATAAGAAATTTTTTTTATGTTTCACATTTTTTAGAAATAGAACAAGAAATCTAACTTTTTTTCTGAAATCTTAAATTTTAAAATCATAATTTGGGATCTATGACAGCTACTTATATTGATAGAACAAAACATATGTTTATAAATCAAAGCACATATTGTCTTAAGCTTATTATTAGAGTTAAAGGTATAATTGATGTTATAAAAAAATTATTGAAGATATATTAAATAGTATGTTTTTATTATTTTAAATTTCATCTTAAATTTTAAATTAAAAATAACTCATTTTATTATTTAAGATAAAATAAGATATAATATACAACTGTCTTCTTTTATCATATTCTATTCACCCTCAAGGGATGCGGCTCGATGGTTAAAAGCGGAGCTTGACTTTGGTTAGGTCCCAGGTTCGATTCCATGCTAGCCCCTCTTATAAGAGCCTGGAGCAGCAGGGGTTTTACCTGTAACTGGAAAATTAGTTGAGCCCTTAATGATAAGGTGCTCCCGCTTGGCCCATTTGTGGGGTGATGCGCTAATTGAGCCTTTAAAGAAGTGTGTCCGCTTGTTCCGCTTACAAGGTTTTATCGAATCTTTAAAAAAAAAAAATTCTACTCAATTTTATTATAATTTGTCTTCGGAAGCGATGGAATAATATTAATTTGGCTGACCAAAAATAGCTAGAAGGAGCGCACAGGATGAGAGCATTAATCTATAACCTTGACAATGAGATTTTTCTCTTTAAAAACAAAACAAAAACAAAAATACCATATTGATCCGTCAAACATCTGTTATGAAGAAAGGAGCCACTTGAGTGACCGAGGGGAGTCTGCGATAATCTGAATCATCGAAGAAAAGCGAAATCCGGTTCATCTGAATCATCAATGGAAATTATAGATGAGAAAGAGTGGTTAGCATGCTGTGGGAGCTCCGAATTCGCCAAGCAAATGGCGATGGCCTCCCCTTTTGCTTCTCTTGACCTGGCCGTTGCTGCTGCAAGAGACATTTGGTTCAATAAGGTCCTTGCTTCTATCTTTTCTTCTTCTTAACATAAAATTAAGAGTGGATCAAACTGCATCAAGCGATCAAATTTATATCTGCTACAGGTAAATGTCAATGGCTGGCTTCAGGCTTTCTCTGCTCATCCCCAGATTGGTCAATCCCACATTTCTTCTTCTGCTACCTCCAGCCCATCTGCTCAGTTTAGTATGCTTTTTCCTATTTTTCTTAGTTTGAAGTTAATTAACGTCAAAATGAATTCCAAGACCTGATTTTTACTCTATATTTCTGATTGATTTTGTTTATTGTTGTCTTCGCCATATATGTGGAAATCTTTGTTGTTGGCCTCATTTTTTACTTGGCTTCTAGGTTTTTGATGATTGTGATGTTTTTTTCTATTATTTAGGTGGAGTAAAGTGGAGCAGTCAACTGCTTTAGCAACTGCTACTACTTCCAGCTTAGAGGTTAGTACAAAGCTACCGTCGAAGTCTATCAATCCCATGCCAAGGGTTGATGAAAATAGATTGATGTAATTCATTTTATCATCAAAATGATAGAGAAGTATTCCTAGTGCTAATTATAATTTTGATCCGCCTACCTGTTTCAGGAACTACACAAGTGGAATGCCCAATACAGGGAAAAATTTGGATTTATTTTTCTCATATGTGCATCTGGAAGGAGTACCGATGAAATTCTTGCAGAATTGAAGGTAAACATTTGTTTTGAGAATCACAGGAGTTTAGCTGTAATTGCTAGGAATATCAAAATTAAGCAATATCACAAGTGAAAGGGCTACAAGTAGTGCCTGAATTTAGTTCACTCTCGAAAGAAATGGTTGATTCTTTTCTTCTTGAGGTTTTGGATATCTGAGCAGGTTAATTGTGCAATTTCCATTTAAAAGGAATTGTTTAAGCAACATATTGCCAGGAGAATGTTTTAGTACCATAAGTTGGGGCTGCCTTTTATTAGGCAAACGTCAGCAGTTATACCATAAGACATGCCATTCATGTATGACTTGTGTTACTTACCTTTGTGGATAGTTCCAAAACACTTAAAATTTCTTGCATACAGTGCTCTAACCTTCTCGGTTCTGGCTGTTGGGCAGGATTTTCAAAAAAAGATGATGTACTGTTAATACTCGAATGCATTTTTCTTGATGACATCTGTTTTTCTCCCTACACAGAAAAGGTATGCAAACAGGCCAATTGTTGAGTTTGAGATTGCAGCACAGGAGCAAATGAAAGTAACAGAACTACGCATTGCAAAGCTCTTCTCTACTAAAACAAAAGCTGCTTCTCCTACAGTTTCTGCAAAGAAAGTAGAAGGTAGTATTCCTGTATTTTTTGGGGTGCTTATGTCATCCCATTTTCTTTCATTTCCTTTTTGGATGGTAGTATCCTGTAATTCATTTGTCATCCCATTTATTTGTGCTTATCAGTCATGAAATTTTTGAGTTGATCTGGACTTATAATGGTCGTGAGTTGAGCCAAAAAGACCACCATGGACCATGGTGCCTCATCTTTGTAAAAATTGTTCACATAAAACTTTAAAGAGAGCCTCTGCAATGATTTCAAAATTATTTTTATATACCCTCATAAGAGGATCTTTTGGATTCATCCAGCTGGTGTTGGTCTCCAATTTAACATATGGATCCATTAATTTGTTATTTTCTTGATACTAAATTGTCATGGGATAAATTGCATGTTACTTGTCGGCTATCAAGTCCTCTTGTGAATATTGCAAATTTAAGCTATTATATTTGTTTTAATCATAATACAGAATCTTAATTGATCAATGTTGACTGTTTTTCGGATACCTGAGGAAGGAAACATAACTCGTGTCTCTGATTCCTGATAGTAAACATTGTGCAACTTGCAGCTATTTCATTTGATGCTATCAAGAGTTCCTTTTCCTAGAATTCTTCACTTATTCCCTCTTGTATATGTTGCAATTGTTTGAACACTGATTATTCTTTTCTGAACTCTAGAAGGTCGAACAAGTATTATTGGAAGACATTTAAGTGCTATCTCTGATTCTTTGTCTGAGAAGGCTTCTCCAACTCCAACTCGGACAAGACCTCCAATTACAACCCATATCTTGGATGTTTCTCGTGGCTGTCCAGCTGCTGGTATTGAAGTACATTTAGAGATGTGGAATGGTAACCAGTCCTGTCCATTGTTTGGTGAACCAGATAGAGGCAGCTGGATATTGCAAGGTTCGTCAACTACAAATACTGATGGTCGGAGTGGTCCATTAATGGGCATTACTGATGTGGTAAATCCAGGAATATACAGGATAAGTTTCAATACAGGTAAGTACTGTCCGTCTGGCTTCTTTCCCTATGTTTCAATTGTGTTTGAAATCAAAGAGTCACAGAACAGGGAACATTTTCATGTTCCATTGTTGCTCTCACCTTTTTCATTCACTACTTACCGAGGTAGTTAAAAACCTTGCGGTAGTCTTAAATTAAGAACCATGTGTCTGTGATTACTGGGACACCATCTATAGATGTATTCTGGATTTCATGCTCTACAAACTGGTTGCTTCTTTGCTGGTGAAAAAAACTATTATACCAATCAGCCTTCCCTACGTGGCATTGCTTGCATAGAGGTTAACATCAAATTATATTCAACCTAAAATAACAGTTATGTATTAAAATGTTAAAAATAGAGCTTGATTTGATTTTGATAATTTATCCGAAGCTACGAATTAACATATCAATTTTTTTAAACTTATTTCTTATATGACCTTTTTTTGAGATTGAAAACACAATATCATCTTATGGGAAGGTTATTTATTTAGGAACTTCCAAGAAAAATAGGTCTTTGCCATTATCTTATTATAAGAGGTCATGGTTTTCGTATATAAATAATTTCCTTACTTTTTCGAGCTTTCATAATTTGATTACTTGAAAATAAGATAGTTTTTATAAATTTATTTTAGTTAATATAATAAATAATTGAATAATGTAATATGATTTATGTAACATTTTATATTTAAACTAAGTTATTTTTATCCTATCTTAGTTAGGATCTTTCTTTATTCATTATATTCTGAATAAGTTTATCCAACTATAAGTACATGTTCTTAACATATGTGCGTACGTATGTATATATATTTTTGTTGTATGAAATTATGAATGGATTTTAAAATGGAGGCAGAGTGTTGATTAACGTGATTATAAAGACTTTTTCAAGAAGTGAATAATTGAATAAACAAGGTTGCAAGTACATAAAAAAAAAACCATCACAGTCTTTTTTTTTTTGTAAAAGACACCACAATCACAATTTTGCATGCCTGAGAAAGTATGAATAGTTACCAACAATTCCAAAATTAAGAGGTACAAAAGTAAAAGAAATCAGTATACAGTCTTTTAGTTATCTTTAGCAATCATTTTGTTAAGATTTTCTTGAAATTTCTTTTAAATTCATTAACCTCTCCTGTAGATGAGGAGACTTCCTTTACACTTTTTCGTTGAAGGTTCAATAATAATGGAGCACTTAAATCTCTCGAACGATGAGATAATCAACAAGGGGTTCATAAATTAATGGCCTTTTGAGGATTTTTTACGGATATTATATGACCCTAGATGAGATGCAAACAAATTTTGTTGTGGTTTGCTTGTTATTTGACTTACATTTGTTTACTTTAGTATGACCTCATTAGTAGGATTGGGGAGATTCAATATCAATATAGAAAAACAATTCTTTAATTTAAGAATACAAGCACAAAAATTCAAAGAATGATATGAAATGTTATGCTCATAAAAAATGAAAATAAAAAGATTTTAGAATTTGATAAGTTAGATAAGATCTTAAGCTTTTAACAAAAAACCTAAAGTTACAATTACTCTAAAAATTTAAAGAAAAATCATCCAAAGGTTTTTGGTTGATTAATAATAATGATAAGCGATCAATTATAATAATATAAAAAGATTTATATAGGTAAAGAACTTTAAGAAATAAAGCCAGCCCTAAAAAGAAATAACATTCTAAACTTTAAGAAATAAGCTTGGGTACATTTTGTAACTTTATGAGTATAAACGCTGGTCTCATTCTATTTTTGTTGACTTAATCACAATCACACAACACTATAACGGTACCTTATTTTGAAGCATAGGTCCAACAAAGTACTATCTAGGTATTGTGTTAGCTAATTCTCCAATATTCTCCAATATCTAGCAACTTTAGCGATTAATGTTAACCATTCATTGCTTTTTTAAGACATTTTTCAAATCTTCCCACCTTCAAAGCTTGAATAGGTTGAGTAAATGCTTATATGCCGTCATTTCTCATCTCTTAAAAGATTTGTCCTCAAATTGGTATCTTCAAACTTACTTTACTCATAACAGATTAAGGGTGATTTGTTTGCTATTTATAGTAAAGAAATACTCCATTCGATTCATAATAAGAGTCGTTTTAGAAAAATACACGCTTATTAAGAAAACTAATAAAATTATAGATATACCCTTATTAATACTCCCATAAAATTACCTCGGTAATCAGCATGTGAGAGAAATTGCCTTGAAATTGTGATCT
>JANITW010000009.1:18718702-18735453 GCA_027564335.1 Erythroxylum williamsii | reverse complement strand
GACACTTCGGTGTCGAGACTTCGGTCTTCTGATAAGTCCCGTTACCCACTTCTATTTTATGGACTTTTGATTTGTTTGTCTTGTCTTGGGTGGCATCCATTTATCCTCCCAGGGGGTATTTGGGTGTTACATGTGTATCACTATCAATTATCTATTTAACTCATAATATCTCCTTTTCATTAATATTTAAATTTAGCTCAACATATCACAACCCAATCAAAATCTATCATGTTTTTTCATAATCATTAAAAGCATAAACATTCATTACGTATATTCCTAACATTTTCTGCATTACTGCACTTTCATTTTTCTGCATTTTCAACCTTTGCATTCACTTCACTTTCTTCTTCTAGCTATCACTTTAATCTTCCTTTCTCAACTATAAACATCATCATTCACTTTTTCATTGATATTTCAACTCCAAAAATCATTTCTACATTCTCTTATAACATTTTGATCATTAAATCCAAAGAAGATTATATATATGACATACTCAAAATCTCCTCACTTATTTTCCAACAAATTTGAATATCACTGTTCTTAACCCTTTAACAACGAGCTAACGTGATGCATGCTTCATTTCATACAAAAAATACATAATCAAAACAACTTACTTCCCTCATGCACCCACGTACATCAACTTGAAAGTTGATAGGGAGGTTCGGTTTTTCTTCGGATAGAAGAAATAAGTATCAAATTGGAAGTGATGAAAAATAGAGAAAAGCAAGATTTAACTTTGGTGAATATTTGATGAAAAACTCTGTGTTGGAGGAGCTCTAAAGAAAGAAGCTTCAAGAAGAATAAAGACAAGGACAACAACTTGTCTTTTGTCCTTGTCTTTCAAGGTTGTTAAAGGTTAACTTTAAAGCCTGGACACCTGTCCATTTCTTATCCACTCGTCCACTTCCCTTCATTAAGACTTACTTAAGTATAATTTATACTTAAGTTTAAAACTCAATGATACCACTGCAATCACAATTCGCCTTATTCAGATAATTTGTTCTCTAGTTTACTCCAAATTAAAAATCATCTCATTTGAAATCCTACAAATCTAGATATAATCAAAACACTGAAGTATATTCAGTAAGATAGTCCTATTTCACTGTTCCAATAGATCCCACACTTTCATTTGATCAACCTTTTTCTTTTGGGGCAACTAGCACAACTTTCGCTATAGGTATTGGATCAAGGTCATTGTTAGATGGTTTGAAAGAGGACTTATTAGTCTATAACTTTCATGAAGACCTTGAAGGCAAATTATATCGTTTAGAGAGTCAAATTTGGACCAGACGATATAAATTGAACAATACATAGAAGTTGTTTTACAATTGGCATGACTCTCTCTAGAGATATCGGATTGAGATCATTTTAGGATGGTTTCAAAGAAGACTTCGAGATCTACAACTTTTATGAAAACCTCAAAGACGAATTCTATCATCTGAAGGGGTCAAAAAAATGGAGCAAACGATAGCAAGAAGCAAACGAAGCAAGAAGTAGATGAATGCAAGAAGCAGACGAATGCAAGAAACAGACGAATCGGAGTCAACTTAAGATGAAGCAAAGTCAACTTAAGATTATGCAATGCTTAAGACGAAGCAAAGTCAATTTAAGATGAAGCAAAGTCAATTTAAGACGAAGCAAAGTCAACTTAAGATGATGCAATTCTTAAGACGAAATGACGTCATCACAGACGATATGACATCATCACAGACGAAGCATTTTTACAGACGATACAACCTTACAGATGAATCATCCTTACAGACGATATAACGTCATCACAAATGAAGTGACATCATCACAGATGAAATGTCTTTACAGACGATATCACTTTATACTCCTAAGCATCCGCCTTCTAAGGACCATAACTTTCAACTCCCCTATCCAAAAATTTCATACTATATATTCTCAGTAAACTTCTCCAACATATTTTCCTTCACTAAATCTAACACTTAAATTTTTATTTATAATCTTTATACTCTATTTTATTCTACTCATTCACTATAACCACAATTCTCAATCTATCCCATTACTATTCAATATACCTGGAATGTCGATGAGTGCATGTACAATTATTTTCATGTGTGTAAAGATTCAAATTCACATGCATGTAAGCTAACATTTTGCTGAGCATGAAAAGCAAAATTTTCTAACTCTCACATTGCTATTCTCTCAATTATTGAAGTCTAAATTCTAACCCTTAATATGAGGACGAGATGTTACACTTGGCATGGGATAACAGGATGTTACAAGATGGATGTTAAGATTGCTTTTCTTCATGGTGATTTAGATGCAGAGACATATATGAAGCAGCCAAAAGGTTTTTAATTCAAATTGAAAGAGGATTATGTTTGCAGATTAAGGAAGAGCTTGTAAGGTTTGAAACAAGCTCCAAGGCAATAGTACAGGAAGTTAATTTGATTCAGTTATGAAACAACAAGGCTTCAAGAAGACTTCCTCTGATCATTGTGTTTGTGTGCATAAATTCTCTGATGATGACTTTATCATTTTGTTGTTGTATATTGATCATATTCTTATTGCTAGTCATAATACTTGCAAGATTGCTAATTTGAAGCAGGATCTGACTAAGTCTTTTGCTATGAAAGACTTAGGACCAACAATATATATTCTTGGCATGAGGATCATTCGTGACAGAAAGGCCAAGAAGTTATGACTATCACAAGAGAAGTACATTGAAAAAGTATTTCAAAGATTCAACATGGACAAGGCTAAAGCTATAAGTACACCTCCTGGAATGCACTTTAAGTTGAGTTGAAAGCAATGTCCTTCAAATGAGAAGGAAAAGGAAAATATGCAAAGAGTTCCTTATGCTTCAGCTGTGGGTAGTTTAATGTATTTTATAATTTGTACTAGGCTAGATATTGCTCATGTTGTTGATATAGTTAGCTGGTTTCTTTCTAATCCAGGAATAGACTATTGGTATGCAGTGAAATGGATTATAAGATATCTCCGTGAGACATCTACTGTGAGTCTTTGTTTTGGAATAGGGAAGCCTATTATTTCAGGTTACACTGATTTTGATTTAGCAGGAGATGTTGATACAAGAACGTCTACCTTATGCTATTTGATTGCCTTTACTTGGGAAGTAGTATGTTGACAATCGAGATTACAAAAATGTATTGCTTTATCTCCCATAGAAGCAGAGATTATAGTCGTTATTGAAGCATGCAAAGAATTATTATGGATGAAGAGATTTGCCAGGGAACTCGGATTTGTTCAAGAGAGGTATCTGTTACATTGCAGTGCGATGCAACTAGCTAAGAATTCCACATTCGATGATAAATAAAAATATATTGATGTTAGATACCATTAGGTTAAAGATGTTAAATTAATTGAGCTTCGAAAGGTTCATATAGATGATAATTGTTCTGATATGATGACTAAGTCTTAATCAAGAGGAAAGTTTTAGACATGTTGTTTGATCGCCGGGATGACGAGCACCTCCACATAGTCAGGAGGGGGAGATTTGTTGGGTTGTGCGTCCCATCCTAAGTGGAACAACCCATATCTTGTCCTCTCCCATGACTTCTGCATATTAACTTCTTCTTCAACTGTGGGAGTCGACACAATAGAAGGAAGAGAGAGCAAAAATAATCGTAACATTTTTGGATGACCAGATTCACTTTTCTTTTTGATTCACACTCATCTACCATTAGATCGAGCTGAAAATTTAGGAGTATGTTCTTGAGAGAGTCCTCTACATTATAAACGACCACTTTTTCATTTGCAGCTCTAGTCCTTTTATGTTCCTAACAATGTTATCTTTTGTAGTTATTTATTCCTCTTGTTGATGCTAAGTTTGTACCTTTGAAAAAAGTATATTTGTACACATTTTAATTTAGTGGAGCTATTTTTTGAAATGGAAGTCTCGTGATTTTTACCCTTGGTTTGAAGAGATTTTTCATGTTAAAAATTTCGGTGTCATTACTTGTGTTAGACTTGCTGTCATTGTTGACGAATTGTTGTCAGTATTTACTTACTTCTATTACTCAAATAGATATGGGAAGTTTTAGTATTGCATTTACACTTTCGCAAAATTTAGCAATACCAAGTTTTTCCCAACACATAATTAATGAATTAGGTTATGATTATTCTACTTCTCATACTTCTATGAATACTATAGCTGATCCTATTTTTGTTGATTAACTATTGGGAACGCTTTATCAAGAAAAGGAGAAAATTGAGCTTTCTAAAAACTCCTTTCTTGCTACCAACATAGCCTCCAAATCTTCTAAAAATAGACCTAAGTACTATAATTCATATACCCATGCTCGTAATTATGGTCAATCTTATGTTAATGGAAAAGGTCACTAATAGATTTGTAAGAGATTTAGCTAACAATTCCAAGAGAAGGTATAATAAACCCAAGGTCACATGTCAAATTTGTGACAACACAAGAATATTCTACATTGGAGTGTTATAATCACTTCAACTACACTTTTTGAGATAAAAAGGTATCCAAAATATGTGCCTTGATCGCTTCACCAAGCTGAGTGACAGAACTTAGTTGGTATGTTGATTCTGGAGTCACTAAATTTTTTTTTGTATCTCAATATTTAAAGAGTTTGAATGAATTCCACCATTATTTACGCCGTAATAAAGATATAATAAATACCATTTTATTAATTTTAGAATATAAAGTAATATAAAAATGACAATAAGAATTTATTTAAATAGTTTATAAAATATAAAGAATTAAATTATAATTTTAATCACAAGCAAACCAATAAAAGAAATATTTCTAAAGTGTTTGCCTTATTGCATTTTGGCAAATGGTATCAAAGGTATTTATATATATATATATAAGGTAGTGAATTTTAATAATTAATACTCTTGCATTTATTACAGTTATGGTCCATCAATGTACAGTGTTGTTTCAGAGGATTCATTGGCACCAGATATGGAAATTGAATTATTGATTTCGTGACTCGTGCACATATTATTATTCGAATTGAATGGTAATCACAGTCTAGTTCTAATTAGGCTCTGTTTTCCTTCTGAATAAACGAGTCGAAGTACTCTATGCTTATATGGAATTGGAAGTCAAAGGACTCCTATTTTATGTCGACTTCCATATTTCTTGGAACTAGGAGTCCCTGAATACTGATTGTTGTAGGTTTTGTTCAAAATTACATTTACCGATGAAGAGAATGTTCATGGCTGACAACGGCGAAATCACATAAAATCTTTTACGCCATGTCATTTATGGTGCTTCAATCATCAGTCAGAGTCATTTAATTTTATTCATACATAAATTTTATATAAATATATAAATAAAATTTAATAAAATAGTATCAAAACTGATTTACGAGAAAAAATAATCCGTCCCTCCTAATTGCGAACTTCTTATCCTCGTCCGCTTACTATATTATCTGAAATCTAACTGTCACTTCTGGCAAAAGTTAATTGAACAAACTATGGTTAGAGGGTCACATCTAACATTTTAAAGCGGTGCTCGCCGTAACTAATACTCCCTTCGATTAATAATAAGGGTCGTTTTAAAAAAATACACACTTATTAAGAAAGCTAATAAAATTATAGATATATCCTTATTAATACTCCCATAAAATTACTTTGGTAATCAACATATGAGAGAAATTGCCTTGAAATTGTGATATGTGTAATTAAGATAAGAGAGAGATGAAAGGTTAATTTTAGAAGAAAAGTTATAAACATGCATACAAAGTCAAGAATGACACTTATTTTGAATAATTAAAATGTATCTAAAACGACTCTTATTATGAATCGGAGGAAGTAGTGATTCTTATACCCATCATGCTTAACTCTTATATCAAATTACTAATGATATCCCAAAAGAATGTGACATACTTGCATTGGAAATATATCACATTATATCGCATCCTTATACCTCCTAATTAAGAAAGAAACTAATACTTGTTTTGTTATCTTGACATTTTCACTCATCTTTAAACATTATGGTTTATAGTGTTTTGTAGTTAGGCAATCCTAACTTCTCCTTTAACTTCACACTATGTTTGTGCAATTCCATCTTACTACAAACTTGGGGGATCCTTGATAGAATTCCTTGTATGGAAGAGATCGTCTTGTTGTTAATTCACTTCATCCTCTCTCCTAGACGTACTTAATTCCCTCTTACTCACTAGCATCCTTTCCTTTTGTGTCTCTCAATGCACCCATCATCACCAACATCCTCCCCTCTTTGACTAGCATCTTCCAAGCTAGACATATTCTCATTCACCTCTTCTTCACTCTTAGACACATATTATTCCTCCTCCCTCAACATCATCACCCTCTTACGGAGACATTATTAAGCTACATGTCATTTTCCTAAACACTAAAAGACCTTGACATCTTGAATTATAGTTTTTGAAGAAGAATCGGTTTTAACTTTCTCTTCACTTGGTGTGCACTTTGTTGCGATTACTTTATATTTTGGCTTTGGAGCCTTATCTTTGTCTTTACCCTATGATTTGTTCTATGATGAAGAACACATACTAAAGATACTAAAACGATTTAAAGATCCCTATAATAGGAACTTGATACAAATTTTTTTCTCATCACCATCTTTATCTCCTATCACATTCTAATAATGACGCTCGATTCCTTCTCTTAGTGAGAATTTTTTGATCAATGCCAATCCATTTAATAACTCTAAACTCTGCGAATAACAATTTAACCTTTTCCTCTTTTGAATATTTGTAACAACCGAAAACTAGTTCTACAAATTTATCACTTTAAATAGGCATTTGGGTCTATCTTTCCTGTAAAAGGTGGTACTGTGATCTTAATGTTATCTATATTGTTGTCCACCCTTTCCTTATATTATATTTCATAGCCTAAATTGAATGTGTTCCCTCCTTGTCTCCCAGTTCTATCTCCTTTTCCACCTCTTTCTTCTCTATCACTCCTATGTTCAACTCCCCCAAGCAGTTAACAACATCATCAACCTTATTATAAATTTCAAAGCCATCCATCCTAGTAGGTATAAGTGAGTTATATTGTAGACTACTTATGGAAGCTTCATGTTTCTCATCATATCCTTAACTTCTCTAAGTTGTCTAATGAGTTGCTTGTATTGAGTTCAAGATAAACTCATAGTCCATCATTACTTTTTCATCCTTATTTACTCCTCGTCCTTGGATAATTTTTTTGTTTCTTAGTTTTGAGTTATAATGAACCTATAAGAAATTGTTAGTACCAAAAGCATTCCCTTATATTTTTCTCTCAAAATTCACTTTATTCACACCTAATTAAGCTCTTGAGTCAAGGTTCTTTGCAAACTTATTAATCGATTAAAAAGGCTATTTTTGACTTTACCCTTTTATAAGTAACTCTTAGAAAAGTAAATTGGATAGAAGCAAATGAAGATAATGCAACTAAAGGCGAAGTAAATACGAAAACTTAAGAGCAAAAAATTAAAAAGTCATTTGGTTCTACTTTTGTTTTTCTATTATGATTTTTAGAATTTGTTTTTTGCTTTTGTTTTTTAAATAAAAAAACATGTTTGGTTTTTAATATTAATGTAGTTATATTTTGATCATTGATATTAATTACACATTAGATAAAACTTAAAAATAAATTATTTTTAATTAAATAAATTTAGTTTACTCTCTTATATAATATTTATTAACAAATTATTAATAAAATTATTTTATTTATAAATTTATTATTTATTTTAAATATATTTTAACTGTTAAATCAATTTTGATTTGAAATATATATATTTTGAAGATATTTTTAAATGTAATTATATTTATTAATAATTATTAAATTTAATTTATTTAAAATTTTTAACTAAAATAAAAATATTCTTAGTTATCATTAATGATTAATTTTAATTAATGAATTATATAATATTAAATTAAATTATTCATAGTTCATATTAAAAATTAATATATTAAATAATTTAATAATATATATTTAGTTGATAGTACATCATACTATAAAAAAAATAGAACCAGAAAAGAAAATCAAATTTAAGTTTTCAAAATTTTTGAAAATTGAAAGAAACTGAAACTAAAAATAGAAGTTAAAAATTCAAACAAACATGCTTCTTTTTTACTAAATTTGAAAAAAAACTGAAAATAAAAATAGAAACAAATAGGTCCTAAGTTATTCAGAACCCAATTAGATCAAATGAGAAGAATAATAAGAACATTACAAGAAAGAATTATAAGGCCATCTTAGTAGGAAGTTTGTATAGGCTTACGATTGTGCAGTTTTGTTTGTAAGGAATTTTTTGTAGGTTCCTTATGAATACAAATTAGGTTATTACTTTTCGTAGGTAAGAGATTACTGTATAGGAAATCTCTAGTTATATACATACCACTTTCTTATATGTATAATTTTTTTTACTGATTTACCAAAAAGAAAGGAAAGAATTATAACCTCACCAAAGTTATAGAAACTAGTAAACGTAATGTTGTAATAGATAGAATACCTTATCCTTCTGGGACTAGAAATAGTAATCCTTACTTGCAAAGAATATTGCAATTCCTAGCTCCTTATGTATGATTTAGATGGGACCAAACTTTTCCAAAACCTTTTGGTCAATTTTTTATTTTGTCTTTTCTTTTTTATTAAATTGCAAAATTAAGGAACGAGAAATAAGAACATTTTTTTTAAAGAGTTGTGTTAAAAAAAATGACAAGAACACCCAAAAGAAATTGGATATACTATAAAAAGATTAAAAAAAAATATTTGAAACATGAACAAACGATTACAAGAATAGACATTATTATAGAAGATAACTTTGATATCTAACTATGATATGACCCTCGCTAATATAACTAGTGAGATTTGCTACGAATATGAATAAGGTCAAGGATGGATGTATTAAAATAAATTTGATTAGAGAACAAAACATGAAAATAGAAAGAATGATATGAATCATCACACTCATAAAAAGAAAGGATTAGTGGTAATAAGATTATAATGTTTAATTGCTAATAGGAAGCTATATAAGAACGTAAATTTTTAGAGAACTTAAAATAAAAATTACTCTAAAAGATTGAGGAAAAATCTCTCCAAGGTATTTGATTTATTATTAACACTGATAAGTTGTCAATTGTAGTGATAAGAAAACTTTTTATAAGCATAAAATCTTAAGAACTAAAGTCCAAAAAGGAAATAACAAAATTCTAAATAACTAAACAACGTGACCAACATTTTTCCAACTTCTAACAACATCAATACTTTTTGTAACTTTACAAGTGTGAAATACAAATATGTATGATGCTAGTCTCACCTTACATTTGGCATTAGTTTGCTTCTTAAACTTATTTAAGAAAATAACATTATGAAATAACTAATTCGAAATCACTAAACTACGTGACCAACACTTTTCTAGCTTTGTAACAACATCAATTACTTTTTATAACTTTATGAGTGTGAAAAAATATGTCTGGTGCTAGTCTCACCTTACATTCGACATTAGTTTGCTTCTTAAACTTATTTTAGAAAGAAATACAATCAATATAGTGTTTTGTTGCCTACTTCTCTATTGTTATTCAATCTTTAGCAACTTCTCGCGCTTGAATTGAACTATTTGCAACTTATCCAAGCAACTCTTCATGTCTCCTTCACTTAAAAACTTGTGTGGGTTGCATAGATGCTCGATTCATATCACAACTTATAATCTCTTTTTAGGAATTCTAATTCACCATAAACTTCCTTTATTGGGTGAAAATAAATTTTTGTACAAAGTTCTGGGAAAGGTCAAGAAGCTCTACAGGTGTTTACCTTCTTTTATATGAACACATAATTTAAGAATTTATAATTGAATTCAATTTCTTGTGGTGATTCTCAAATAAAACTAGAAGTCTTAAATTGTTTATCAAGTAATCAATTCAAAGCTCAATATGAAAGATTAAAGATTAAAGAATAAGTATGCAATATTTCACAAAAGATTCAATTAATTATTTAATATCCAAATACATTGAAATTTATGCTCGTCTCCTTTTTCCCCTATCCGTTAGGAGTAAATGGTTAAATATTAGATGCAAAACTGATTGTTATTGTTAAGTCAAAATAATTTCACGTCTGATAATTTTGTTGATAATCAAATAATAATAATATTATTTGAAATAAATGAACTGTTTTGATGAGTGTGTTAAGTGTGCAGTGCCAAAACTAAGAAGAAGTTCACTAAGAAGAAGTTTCGAAGATTAAGAAGAAGATCACTAAGAAGAAGTTTAGAAGAAGTTCACTAAGAAGAAGTTTTGAAGACTAAGAAGAAGGTCACTAAGAAGAAGATCGAAAACTAAGAAGAAGTTCAAGAACAAAGAAGAAGCAGTTTGAGTTAGTGACAGAACTTAACTGAATAACGGTTTCTACAAGAAGCAAGAAGAAAGATGCAAGAAGCAGTTATCAAGATTCAAGAAGTGGTTGGAGACTTAGGCTATAAATATTAGTCATAGTCGAAGACTGAATAATCTTACAATCTTTAAGCTTACAAGTGATTACTTACAAAATTTTGTATACAAAGTGTGATTTACGAGAGCTAACATTACTGTAACAAAAGCTCACAATATCTTTCTAGTGAGAGAAAGAAAAGGCTGAGAGCCTAGAGAGGCTAAGATAGTTGAAAGAATACACAATATAAGAGACCTGAAGAGGCTTTAGAAGGAAGGAAAGAATAATTGTAATTTGACAAAGAATAGTGAAAACTTAGAAGGATTATAAGGACTGAACGTAGCCCAAGGTTTGGGATGAACCAGTATAAAAATCGCGTCGTCTATCTTCTAACTCTTTACTCTTAAATACTCTTGTTCTTATACAAGTCTATACAAGTTATTTGCGATTTAACTAAGTAATTATTTGGTATTCATTTAATACTTGAAAAAGTTTCTTTTTCAAGAAATATCAAAGGTTTTGTGCAGACACAAAAAGATTACACATTTCAACCCCCTTCTTGTGTACTTTGTATATTGTACGTGAGTTCTATATTAACGTGTGATTTACTTCAGTTATAAAGTTTAGAGAATAGTTTTTCATTCAACTTATAAGAGCATATATTCTAATTTGAAGGTAATGCAAGGTATATAAAATGAAAAACTTTTGGCTATTCATACAAAAAGATAAAGAGTACTTCTTAATATTGCTATTTTCTATTTTATTGGTTTAACAAAGTCATGTATGCACACTTTTTACTCTTGCATCAAGTTATTTTAATTGTCTTTAAATTTTAAAATAGCCAGTTCACCTCCTTCCCTACCCTCTCTCCCTCCCCTTTGCTAGAAACCTTTAATACAACAAATAAATCAACTACCTATATACATTATGGTATGTTTTGTGTTTCATTAGATTGGAACTTACTTCTAACACTTACATTTCCAACAAAGTATTTGAATCTTATATCATTAATATTATAGGTTGATTGGTGGATAAACTGTACATATGATTTAGCTAGATGTGTTTCAAGAATTAAAGTATCCATCCTTAAGATGGAAGGACATTTCTTTACATTGGTCCAATTAGCAACATAACAAATTTTTTATAAAAAGGATGTTAGATAGGGCAAAGGTTAATTCAAAGTGGTTGACTACATTTCCATATAGTAAAGAAATTTTCGAAATCCTTTCTTCTCAGGTCATACCCTCATGTTTATTTGCAACTTTTTCCCAAGTGTGAAACTTTATTTCCTTTGTAGATTCAATAACTATTTGGCAAATGATAAGGGGTTTAAGGGAGGAACCATCTATGGTTTACATAGTCACATATAAGGATCACCATCCTACAATCATGATAAAAATTTGAAGAGAATTAAAGAGAAATTAAAGCTTTTTAATTAGTATAAATTTAATAACTCATTCAGTAGTGGATATAGCTAAAGAAAAGATAGATCAAATACAACATTCATCCTTAGAGAGTGAAGGTTCTCCTTTTTCCATAACTACGTACAAGGCCTGGGGAAGGCCATCGAGGCTAAAGCTTCAGTCACCGTGAAGCAATTATTTAGGCAAAAGAAGCAAACTAGATGCGGGAAGATTTTTTTTCCAAAAATGGAAAGAAGTGAGGGTACTTTAGTAAAAGCAAGTATAGAGAGGTAAGAGCAAAAAGTTTATTTCTCGTCAACCTACAATTTATTCTTCAATTTTCTATCATCACATCATTTATGCTATAGTTGTCCAATGTTACGGTTGAGAGCTAAGTACTTCACCATTATATTTGTCAACTTTTTACTTGTATACAGTATTTATACATAAATAAATCTACCATGTAAAAATATAAACAAATATTAGTTATAACATAATCAATAAATAAATCATAACAATATTAAAGAATATATTTTACCTCATTAGTCAACTACATAAAATCCAATCATTGTCAATATAGCGTATCATTATAGTTATATAACCCTTCTTTAATTGTTAGTAGTATATATATCTGAGTAGATAGTTATTTGTCCATGAATGCTGAATATCTTCAATATTTCTTTCTTTTTGTCATCATAAATCTTAAAATGGACAAGTAATCCTAAGGTGTCCAATTTTTTTATGATATTTTTTAATGTAGTGCCCAAGCTCCTAAATTTTCAGTTAAGTGACTATCATTTTAAAACCTTAACAGTTCAGTTTAAAAGGTTAGTTCTATTAGTATTTTGCTGATTTAATTAACAAAATCTTTGTTATTCATGATATATAAGTATTCCTTTGAAACTATATTCTAACTATGATCACTATATTTTCAATTGGACATTTACATGTCATGAATAAAAAATTTCATTAGTCAAATTAACAAATTATTAGCAGAACTAACATTTTGAACTAAATTGTTAAAGTTTTAAAATGTTGGTCACTTAATTAAAAAATTTAAAAGCTTAAATACTTATTTGAAATTTAGTTATCCCTTCTTTAAAATGCTTTTCTTCATGATATTCTAACATGCTATTGGAAAATCTTTGAATTGAATTCATTAATGAATTAGATTCAATTACATTAATGAGATTGAATTGAATTCAATTTATACTATTTGAAACAAACTCAGTAATATTAGAAATGAATTCAATTACACTGTTTGGAATGAGAATGAATATTATTATTATTGTTATGAAGGTTGGTTAAGAGGAATGAGTAATTACTATTACCATTAACAGTAGTTGATTTGTAAAAAATATTGAGAAATAAAAATTTATTATATTTTAATTAATTAATTAGTCATATTTTAATTAGTTATATTGTAATTAATCAATTACAATATATTTTTAATTAAAATATTCTAATTAATTATATTGTAATTAGTTAATTGTATTTTAATTAATTAATTATAATATTTTAATTAATAAATGAGTTATATTTTAATTAATTATATTGTAGTTAATTAATTATTAATAATATTTTAATTAATAGTCTTTGAAATCTAATCAAGTGAAGCACAAGAGAGTAAGAAGTGAAGTAGTCCAAAGAATGAAAGAGCAAGATGGTACCTTTGAATAATACAGAGTGATTCTTGATAAGAAATACAGGGGAAAGAATTATATTCAATAAAAACAGAAAATAAATATATAAAATTTGATGAATATTTGGTTATAAACTCACAACAAACAACAATTTTTTATTTAAAGGTGTCTTCCTCAAGCTTTAATGTAAGTGAATTCCTATACTTGGAGAAGTAAATTCAATTTATAAAGGAGATGAGTTTCAATTACATGCATGAATTGAACTCATCTATTTTTTTTAATATTTCCAAACATGTGAATTGAATTCAATTCACATCTTTCGAATCACCCCCTAAGTTAATATCTTTAAATTCAATTAGAGTGAGATTAGCAACATCCTAAAGTTTATCAACAGTGAAGAGTGGATGTTCACGATCAATGATCGTCTTAGTAAAAATTGTGATTTGTTATTGCCATAACTTGTGATTATCATTTCATTCTTCCATCTTAATAGGTTTGGGATACAAAAATGTTAAATAATGAAGGTTTTTAATTTATACAAGTGATCAAAGTTTAGCAATTGGGACGTGAAACATTGTCCAAAAATTCTAAAATCCAAAAGTTCTATTTATTTGCATAAGATATTGTTTAGTTGTTTTTGGTCATTAAGTATATATACTAAGGGCGAACGGGATGGATGACCACGCAATCCATCCCGTTCGTCCATTTAATCTAACGATTACTTTAATGTCCTCCCCCCTCCCCTCCATATGTCATGGTTATTATTTCTATATTGACACTAATCAATGTTTTGTCTTTATTATTACTCTCCCTCTTTCATTCATTCACTCAAAGTTGCAGAAAGTTTTCTCTCACATTCTTTAGCTCTCCACCCTCGACTTCCTTTGCTTCTCTGCCTCACCTCTACCACTCGGCAACACAGAACCTTCCTTCCTTTTCTTCATCTTAAACTCTGAACATTGCATCTTTGCAAATCTCACAGTTTTATTCAACATTTGAAGTTTGTCTCCGACAAAACCTTTCAGGTCTACAACTATGGTAAGCTCTCTTTTTTTCTTCAGTGGTTTTATTTCAGTCATGGTTTCATCGAGCTTTTATTATGTGTACAGATGGGTCACTCTCCAACAAAGCCTTTCAGGTTTACAACTGTGGTAAGCTCTCCTATTTTCTTCGACGGTTTTATTTTAGTCATGGTTTTGTATTTCCTTTTTTTGTTTACGTTTTTTTCCTTCGACTTTCATCGAGCTTTTATTATTTGTACAGATGCCTTTGAGGTTTACAACGGTGGTAAGCTCTCCTTTTTTCTTCAGCGATTTTATTTCAGCCATGGTTTTGTATTTCCTTTTTATGTTTGCATTTTTTCCTTCGAATTTCATTGAGCTTTTATTATGTGTACAGATGGGTAACGGTTTTATTCAACATTTGGACTTTCTCTCCAACAAAGCCTTTCGGGTTTACAATTGTGGTAAGCCTTCCTTTTTCTTCAGTCAAGGTTTTGTATTTTCCTTTTCTGTTTGCGTTTTTCCTTCGACTTTCATTGACCTTTTATTATGTGTACAGATGGGTAATGGTTTTATTCAACATTTGGAGTTTCTCTCCAACAAAGCCTTTTGGGTTTACAACTGTGGTAAGCTTTCCTTTGTCCTTCTTTCCTACAATAATGATTGATATTTATCCAGTTTAATTTTTTTCTTTTGACTTTCATCAAGCTTTTATTATGTGCAGAGATGGGTCAACTGGGTTAAGGAGAGAGACGATCGATTTTCTTTTCTGCTTCTTCATCATTTATGAGTTAGTTTAGCTGGCAAAGAAAATTTTTCCCCTCCAATGGACGGACTCAACCCTATTGCTTATTATCTTTTCTGAAGTTAAGTGTATCTAAACAATAACTTTGAATTCTTATACCTTCATATGTGATTAAAGATTTACAGTTTTAAGTCTAGTTGCTGTTTGATCAGTTGGTTCTACCCATCTTAGATGGGGCTTTCGTGGTTAGGGAAGGTATTCCTTGTTTTTTGTAATTTGCATGTCCTTGTGTTTGTGTAATTTGCTCGGATGCAAGATTTTTTGAAATTTTGTTATTGCTTAGGTTTATGCTGAATTGTTCACAATTTAAATGTCCATGGTCCTAGAATTTAGTTGATGCCATCCACGATGATAATGGGGACCAGCTGTCTGATGGTTTGGTTTGCTCCCTCTCCCTCTTGTTTCCATGCAATTTTTTTTGAAGCTGCTTTGTTCTGTTGATGTTATGTAAAATGGAGATGGGATGCTTTTGGAGACTCCTTCCTCTACAACATAGGATTGTTTACCACAATCTTCACCAGTTTTGTTTTAGCATTATTGTCGTAGATTTTGATGACAATTATTAATATGATTCTTTCTTCTTCTTTTTTTTTTACTCCAGTGAAGATAAATAAAAAGTTGCTTTCAGACATTTTTATCTCCCAATGTGTTAAATTTAATTAAATCCAGCCGTATGTCAAAGGCTCGAAATCCTGTGTGTCCACCTTTAATGGATAACAAAATCTATCGACCTAAAATTTTTATGGATAGCAAAAGATAATCTTTCAAAAACTACCCCGTCGATTTAGACATCCATGCAGCGTTATAAATGAGATCTTAATGATTTAATATTTGATACAATTAACCTTTCGCATTTTATGCCTCCATTGTTTCTTATTTAAAGGACTTAACATTATTTTTTAAAACTAAATTGAGTAATCCTTCTTCGAGGAAACGAAGGGCCATCCCCTTGGTCAAACTTTGGCAGCTCTCAATCACTTCACATTAAAATTCATTTATGAATTGAGTAATCCTTCTTGGAGGAAACAAAGGGCCATCCTTTTGCTCAAACTTTGACAGGTCTCAATCATTTTGCATTAAAAATCATTCATTTGGCTGACTTTTTCTTATCGGCTATGCACACTTTTCAATTCCTCGAAATTTCTTCTCGAGATTTGTCAGACTTAAAGATTAGGTATAGAAGTCTTATGCTCTCACCAATTCTCACCATAGTATTGAATTAAAAAAATATACATTGATAAACTCTTTAATGATGTTGCAAAAGTAGGAAGTAATTTTAAAACAAAATTAAGAACTTTACCTACCGTTCAGTATCCCATTAATAAAAGACCTTCTTTTTTAGATATTTCATCTTCTTTATTCAATTCTGTAAGCGATCTAGAAGGGGGGGTTGAATAGATCTTAAAATTCTTTGAAAAATTCTACAAGAAAATCAGAAGTTAAAACACACAAAAACAATTTAGATAAACTTAATTGAAAAGTATAGGGAAGAAGATCAAACACTTGTTTTTATAGAGGTTCGGTGCTAAGACCTACGTCCTCTACC
>JANITW010000009.1:18680738-18696779 GCA_027564335.1 Erythroxylum williamsii | reverse complement strand
TGGCTTTGGGTGGAATGAGTCCAAGCAATGCGTAGAGGTCGATAGCAAGCAAGTCCTTGATGAATGGATTAGGGTAATTCTTTCCTTATGGTTGATTGTTTTTAGAAGTGTCCGAATAATCATATGTAAATTGTGGTGACGTTTTCTGATGTTTATTCCAGAGACACCCGAACAAGTACTACACTCCTGGCAAGCCATTCCCGCTTTACCCAAGGCTTGAAATTGTGTTTGGGCGGGACAGAGCCACTGGTGAATGGGCTCAAAATGTTGCTGATGCTGTTGACTTTCTTGATGAGGGTGAAACAAAAAGCGAAGCACCAGCGGATGAACCAACTTTTGATGACCTTTTTGATCAACTAGAACCACAAACAACTCCTCCTCCGACTACTTCTGCTCATGTCTTCGGTTCCGTCACATCTTCCAGCAACGCTGCAGGTAATGCACAAAACAAAGGGAAACGGAAGATGCGGGATAGTGAAGCGCTGGAAAGTCTTGCAGCAACATTTACTCGTGCCATTGACATTAGCAAAGAGAATGCTAGGGTCATTGTAGACGCCATTGTAGGAATGCAACGAGCTAAGTTGGGTGAAGAGCTTGTCAATTTGAGCTTCCCCATTGACGAAATTGCCAGGGCTGGAAATATATTCGGGAGGCATGCTGAATTAATGAATATGTTCTGGGGTTTACCACCAGAAGTAAAACAGGCTTATGTTAGAAGCCTTTTAGCTGATGACATATGAGTTGATGTATTATTATTGTTATCTTTTAATTTGCATAATGATGGAACTTGGTACATGTCATCTTCAATGATGTATGTTTGCACAATTATCTTACTTATGAATGGCCGGTTTACTTACTATTTAATGTTTGTCATTTTCCTGTGTGTATGGATGATGATAATATGATTCCTTTTCAGGTACTAACATATGGCCCGATACAATTTTTATTTAATCTTTGTTGGACGTGAAGTTGGTATTTTTACCAATTGGGATGATGTCAAAGTAGCAACTGAGGGATTTCCAAATGCTCGAGTCAAAGGGTATCGGACATTGGATGAAGCACAAACTACATATGCCTTAGACTCATATAGGCCGACTCATCGCAATGTAGCCATTGTCCCAACCGCCAATGAACCCTCCTCTTTGCCGACTCCAGTCGCACAACCAACAAATGAACAAGTCAATGAAGTTGCAACTTTGCACACAAACATGGCATGTGCTCAAGCATTTTTACTCATAGCCATTGGTGTCATTTTGGGATTTGTTATTAAGGACATAATTAACAAATTCTAAGACTTTAATGTTTATTGAACCAATTATGTACCTATATCTATGAATGCTTAGCTTTTTTTTATTGAACCTTTATTGTAATTAATTTATGAATGTTTTGATGTTTTATTTAAATGTATGTTGAACCTAATATCTAATTAATTCCATGAACGGTTAGAAGTTTAATTCCAATGTATGCTTACCTTATTGTTACTAATTTTGTATTGATTGTCATTTATATTAATATTAGCATTATTGTTATTTCTATTATTATTATTATCAATATTATTATTATTATTCTTAAATATAGTTTTAAACCACGACACTATTCATGATTGTTATTGTCATTTTTATTATTATTGTTATCTTTTAATTTGTATTTTTTATTTTTATGATAAATTCATTATTATTATTAGCGTAGATATAGATGTACAATTTTTATTATCAAGCATCATTATGTATTTATTATTATTATTATTGTTATTACCATTGTATATTTTGTCTTTATCATAATTCATATTTATTATTATGAAACATTTTTTGTCTATTTTGTTATTGTTATTAATTTAGTTGTTATTATTATTATTATTATTATTATTATTATTACTCTTATATTATTCGATATTTCATAATAATTTGTAATTGTTATTATTTGTGCCCATTTCAAGTAACACAAAATAGTTCATAATAAAATTGTCAATTAATTACATATTTCTAATCATATTAAGGACCAGGGGCATTTTTGTCATTGTCACCATTTGTTCGTTCTATCCACTACAATTAAACACATTCTGTTTACGGGACGGTTCTGTTCTGTCCACCACAACCAAACACCTCACTGTCTCCCGTTTTTGTTCCGTTCCATCATGTTCTGTTGTGTCTACTAACACCATAAACAGAAACCATACGCAGCGTAAGCCTAAGAAAGGGGGTGAGAATGCTTGAGTTTATTAATAAATAATATGATTTAAAATCAATCTCATTTTTATTGATTATATGGCAATGCTGGTCACCCTTTCTTATATTAGTAATACATTATTTTCCGGTCTATATTAAATAAATCGTGACATATTCAATACAGGCGATGCTTGTGGAATTTGACTTGTCTTCTTTCTTAATCGGTGAGATGATGCTAGAAGATCGTATTTAGATATTGTAAGAGAAACGTAGGGAGGCCTAAGAAAAATTAGGGGGAGGTGATCAAAAAAGATTTGACAATTTTAGAGCTTACCGAAGACATGACCCACAATAGAAAGCGTCATCGTGATAGGATTCCGATAAAGGATCCCTCATAAAGAGATCTTTGTAGTTCTCTTATATCTTTCAACTCTTGCATTTTATAGTTAGCCTCAGTGGTAATACATATTATTATTATTGTTATTATTATTATTATTATTAGTAATAGTAGTATTAGTAGTAGTAGTATTATAACTACTAAAATGACTTAAACTGTTAGGACGAAAGATCAATAAAACTTATTCTATCAAATGCAAATCTTTGTTCATTATCTGATGGTGCAGTACGTCTCCAAAGGTTAAACGTGGCATGGAGAAATTAAACTTCCAGATGGTGGAGATGGCTAATGAATGGTGAAAGATAAGATAAGATAATATAAGGAAATGATTTTACAGAAAAGGGCTCCACTAAACATTCAGCTTCAGCCTTTTATGAAAGTAACTGTTCTGAACAAAAATGTGAAAAGAGAAGAATAGTAATTAACTATAAAGAATTAAATAAAGTTACTATAAGAGATGCATTTAAATTACCTCGCAAAGATTATATTATTAGTCGATTAAAAGGACATCATTGGTTTACTACATTAGATGCAAAATCAGAATATTGACAATTAAGATTGCACAAAAATATAAAACCATTAACAACCTTCACTTGTCCACCATAAAAATATTGCCAATAGAATGTATTACCCTTTGGATTAAAACAAGCCTCTGAAATTTATCAAAGATTTATGTATAATAACTTAGAAGGATTAGAAGAATTTTTATTAGCCTATGTAGATGATATTGTTCTTTTTTCCAATAAACATAAAGAAGATCATTTACAAAAAGCAAAATATGTCCTATCTCGATGTCAGCATAAAGGATTAATTCTAAGTAGAAAGAAAATTATTAACAACCTTTACTTGTTCTCCACAAAAACATTACCAATTGAATGTATTACCCTTAGGATTAAAACAAGCCATTGGAATTTATCAAAGATTTATGGATAATTACTTAGAAAGATTAGAAGAATTTTCATTACCCTATATAGATGATATTATTAATCTTCCAATGAAGATAAAGAAGATCATTTACAAAAAGTAAAATATGTCCTATCTCGATGTCAACATAAAAGATTAATTTTGAGTTAAAAGAAAATTAAATTAGCACAACAAAATATTGAATATTTAGCTATAAATTTAATACTCGTTTAAAGTTAGGAGTTCCTTTACAATCACGTAATTTAGATGAAAATATTACTATTGTTTATAAATTCTATAGAGAAAATTTAATAATTATAGAACAATACGCTTTTTCAATTACTTATCAAATTAGTTATATTTTAACTAATTCATACCATAACATTGAATTTAAAAATACAGATAAAATTTACATTGACCAACTATTAAATGACGTAGCAAAAGTAGCTCATAACTTTTGATCCAAAGGTTTGATTGGGTTGATTTTTTTATATTCCATGTAACTTTTCGAGACGAACACAGTGGTAAACTACCAACCATGGTTTGGCCACTTTTTGGGCCAAAAAATCATTGTTTTCAATAAAAAATTTTATGATTTTAGATTTACCAACAACTTTTCATATCTAAATGATCAGATTCTTGGTGAATTATTTAAAACCTTTGGTATAAAAATACGTGTATTGGGGTCATAAAAGCTTCTAAGCAATAAAATTTAACTTTTGAAGTACCTTCTGTAATAAAGGTATAATAAATAAATATGCTTAGCATAAATGTTTGTTAAAAATCTATTGGTTGATTAGTTTTATACTATGTTTCCTTATTCAAGGTCACGGGTCTAATCTAATCCTCCTATTGTGTTCCATTTTCCACTTGCCACCTTCATTAATTTACCATCTTCATCTTATTGCTAATAATAAATGTGATCAATATTTATTGGCCACTGACTCATTAATAATGAATATAAATAGTCTATTGGTTTCATTACACAGGGTCACGGGTTCAGTCCTCTTGTGTTTCTTTTTCCACTTGCTAGCTTCATTAATTTTCCATCTTCATCTTATTGTTAATAATAAATGTGATCAATATCTAATTGTTTTTTTAATATCTAATAATAATGTGGGTATTGTTTTTTTAACTACAATTTGAAAATTAAAACCCTTAAATTGAAACTTTTTATAAAAAATAATTAAACAATTTGAATCAGCCTTGAAGCAACATCAATAACATGTTACATGCTACACAGTTTTTGAAATTTGGATCGGATCGGTCGGTTTGACCGATTTGACTGATGACTGGTCAGTTATTCGATTTCGGTGACTCTTAAAAATCAGTCTCTAATTGAACCAGTGCGAACTGGTTAATTAACTAGTTAAACTGAGACTGGTCGAACCGATGATCACTGGTTCAATGAATTTTTTTAAATTTTTTTTGCTTTTTTTCCTTTATGAAACACGTCGTGTTTTTTATTTTTATTTATTTATATTATTTGAATCGGTCAAATGACTTTTTTTAAATATTTATTTATATTATTTGATACATTTTTTTATTTTTTAATATTAATAATATTATACATAATTAAATATAATTATTATGTAATTATGACATTATACCGATTCGACTGGTGATCGAACTGACTGAACCGATCGAACCAATAATTAATAAGATTTTCGATTTGAGGTTCGATTCGAATTTCAAAACTTTGATGCTACAAAAATAAATTGATATCCTGAGGCCGCAACCATTATATAAAATTAAGATGGAACCTTTTAAGTTAAAAAGAAAAAAAAGGAATAGAATAAACTTTAAAAGAAAGGAGAACCCGGACTGACGCAGGTATGTTTCTAAGAACAAGTCCTATTGGTTAGTTCGGTGGTCCTATTCCGTCAAAGCAGCAAGCATCAAATAGCGATAACGATAAGTAGCTGATGATATAAAAGCTGGGAGTAAGAACACGTGTACCCGACTAACTAACTACTAACATGTTCCTTTTATCGAAATGAATTGGAGAGCGACTCAACCTATAAACCTGGTTGATGTTAACTTATAAATGGTTGGCTGGTTGGTTGGTTGAATCTTTGCCTGTGTTCTATTAATTTCATGCCATTTAATTTAACTATATTTGATTGGATGATAACATCTTATAATTTTGACAACAGTTTTTTAAAATAATTTTTCAAAAATTAAAAGTCTAAAATAATTTTTTTACAAGATATTTTAAGAGGGTCCTAATTATAAAAAGATATCTTTAAGTCATCAATTTTTTACTCATTCTCACTCAAATCAGATAAATCCCTTGCAAGAGGCAAAACTCTAATCCCAAAATTTAAATAATTACATACATGAGGACGGTTTGAATCCACGACCTCACTTAAGCAAGAGCTTACCAACTCACCGTCAATTCTAATAAGAATGACAGAAAAATTAGAACTTGAGCCAATCTAAACCTAAGTTTGACTCATAAATCAGTGCATTAAAAACATCTTAGTCTAAGCTCATGAATCAGTCATTTTCATCAGTATTTGTAAATCCAAGTTAAGATGCTCTTCTGTGCCTCACTTAAATCCAAAAGACTTGATTTTGAAACCAAGAGAAGATTTAACAGAAAAATAGGTGGATAGTGGAAGCTCCTCATTATCCCAGAGAGTAGAAAGAAGCAGAAAAATGCTGGATGTATTAGAGGGTAGGATAATACTAATAATAATACTATTACTACAGTGTAAAGGGGGCGTGAAGAAGTACTAAGGCGAGGTGGTGGATATGGATTAGATTAAGATGAGATGAAGACTTTTCCCATCGGAAGGAAAGAAATCAAAATGTCTGCTTTCCTTTCTTAAATGTTTCACACCAACTCCCCCTTGCGGTTCCAACTTGGACTTCTTGTTCCTCTCCCATTCTTCCTTTTACCGTGTACAGTAAAGTGGTTTGCCATCCGTTAACGTGGGCGATGATGATAAGATGGTTACAGGAAGAAGGAACAGACAAAGGATGTGTTTTTTGAGCCTTCACGCTACGCGCGGCGAGTTCCAGAGGCTTTTCACTTTATCTATTTTATAAATAGTAACACTCTAGTCTTGCCGCAATTACTTTAAAGTTGTATTTACACCGACTACGTTGTATTTTTCCGCTTTTTGGACACGCGCCGCCGTTGGGAGCGTGAGAAAAGTAAACAAAACAACGTCGGAAAGAGAGACTATCCTTATCTGTGCGTTGCACTCAAACTCAAATAAACTAGCATTATTGGTTGTTGTCTTTACTTTTTCTGCTTCTCTTGGCGTGTTTGTTAGAGAGAGAGAGAGAGAGAGAGAGAGAGAGGGGGCCAGACAAGCAAAGCAGTACTTGTTGAGTAAGTAGTACCAGTGAAAAGGTTATTCTTTTTCCTTTTTTTATTGTTTCAAAAGAAAATTTTTCTTTGCACCGGCCCAGAGTCTATGTCTCTCTCTCCTCTTCTGCTTCTTCCTTTCTACATTTTCTGATTCTCTCTTTCTGACCCCTTTGTGCTCTTTCCATAGGCTTGTCGTCTCTTGGTCTTGGAAATACTAAGAATTCTGACGCTTTATATTTGCTCATTTTCTTTCCATATTTTCCTACAATTTTCTTCAACCTTAGCCTCTAAGCTTCTTCCTGTGCTTTAGTACCGAAAAGCTCATTACACTTTTCTCATTGTCTCTGGCGGCTGAATTCACTCTCACTTCTTTTCAACACTGGCCCAAAAGCTTGATTTAACTCATCCTCCCTCTAAGTGGTTCTCTCTCTCTCTCTCTAGCTCTCAATGCTTTTACGGTTTTCATTCTGTACGTGTATTTTGTTTCTGAGGGGTGTTGTAGTTTTGCGGTATTTGAACTGTGGAGCTTTGAGAATGTCACTTGACTTTATTTATTTGTTGTTTCAGTTGTGGAGTTTGGTTTTTAGCTTGGAGAGGGGATTGCTTTTGCCTGCTGTTGGAGAAAAACAGCTAACTTGATTTGGAATCAATGGCAGTGAAGAGATCTGGTAGAGAACGGTTGAATTCTGAGATCTATACCAAGGTCTTTGTGGGTTTAGTTTTGATCTACTCCGCCGGATTTTCACTTGGAGTTACTAATCCTGCTGATGGTAATTTTGCCTCACTCTACCTTTTTCTTTCTCAACCAATGCTGATAAGTACCGTTACCGCTCTAAAGCTGTTACTCAATTTTTAGTTTACTGCACTTCACTTGTCTCAAGAACAAAAAGAAACATAATTTGGAGCCACAAAAATCTTCACTTGTTCCGTTTATAATTCTGTGGTTCATCTATTTCAGCATTTTACGTGGTGTGCAGTTGAATTCGTAGAACTTTTTCTTTTGTTTATTACAATTTGGAATTCTTATCTCCTGTGTTGCTTTGATTGAATTAGTTGCTGCAATTAATAGCTTATATGCTTCTCTGGGCTCTCCTACTCTGCCTGGGTGGGTTGCTTCTGGGGGAGACCCCTGTGCTGATAAGTGGCAAGGTGTTCAATGTAATGTTTCAGACATCAATGCCATGTGAGAATAGTTCTTTTGACCTTATATGTAGCTTATTATTTGTTGATGTAGGTGTCAAATTATCATTTTCTTTCTTTGTTGTTTATAGTGTTCTAAATGGTGCTAATTTGGGAGGAGAACTGGGCAATGACTTGGGAATGTTTGCTTCTATCAAGGCAATGTAAGTGGTATTCTCACTTTCCTATGTTTGTGCTTGTGCTATGCGCTCAGGAGTGTGCAAATGTAGAACTGCGTAGGCATCCAAATGGTGACTGCATGCGGCTATTTGAACGGGCCTTTCTCCAATCAAAACTGATTTATCTATCTTTCACTTCTATAAGAATCCCATGTTTGTGGTTTGGGTTTCAGCTGGTAACTAAGAAACTGGAATCCTATGCAGATTGTTCTGTAGTCAACCACTAGGAAAAATTGGTTCCTTTAGGTCCTTATGGCCTGTTAGGAAGTGAATCATATTCGTTGCATTATTGAAGACGCTTATCAATCTTCGAAAACCTGTGAAAATATTCATTGTCAGTAGACTGCAGCTGCAATCATTTCTATTTTTGTTATCTTATTGATTCAATAAGTAGCACTCTCTGAATGTGTCAGCACTGCTCATTACAATGTAAAATGGGCATAAACTAAGACATTGATTCCTACAGCATAAAAGTTATATTGTTTGGATTATTTAGCTTTATTGTTAGATGCATGTACATTCTGTGATTCATTATTTTACTGCATTCTGTTTCAGAGACCTGAGCAACAACCATATTGGTGGCAGTATCCCATCCAATTTACCTATTACTATGCAAAATTTGTATGTTGCCTCTTCACTTCAATTCTATTTACAGATATGCAATCAATTTCCATATATTTTTCTCATTTTTTCATTCATTATTCTTTTTATATTTCTCTTCTTGTACAACAGCTATGATAGTCTTTACCTTTGGCAGTTTCCTTGCAGATAATAACTTCAGTGGAAGCATCCCTGATTCAGTTTCCTCCTTAACTCTATTGACAGCCATGTAAACGTTTAACCATTGTTGTTTGTACTGCTTTTGTTTTTCCATAATTGATTTTACTTCTCGGCTTTGGTTGTGTTGTAGGTCTCTGAACAACAATTATCTAAGTGGAGAGATACCAGATTCCTTTGATTCTCTTTCAGGGTTAATCAATCTGTAGGTTCTTACTTTGTAGTTGGTGCCCTACTCGTTCTGAGTTCTCTCTAAAAATTTTTTATTCGGTGGGGACTGATTGTGTTCATCCAGGGATTTATCCAGCAACAATTTGAGTGGGCAGCTACCTTCTTCTTTCAAAAAGTTGATTAGTCTTACAACTCTGTAAGCTTTCAAAGATTCTCCATATCAGCCATGATTGTTTCATTTCCATGATAGAATCTTAATGCCCTGGTTGGCAGCCATTTGCAGGAAAATCGACTGTCTGGAACCTTAGATGTTCTTCAAGATCTTCAGCTGAAAGATTTGTAAAACTCTCCAATTTGTTTCCATTTCAATTTCAATGAACTATCAACTCATTTAACCACTGTTGTTTTGTAGTCTGTACAAGTTTGCCCGGTGACCTTTTTGCTCACCCTTTACTCCACGTGTTGGACAGGAACATACAAAATAATCTGTTTGCGGGTCCCATACCTGACAAGTTATTGGCTATTCCAAACTTCAGGTTAGAAATAAAGAGTTTGATTGTTGTGTGGAATATGTATAAGCAATATGGGATTATTCATATGTCTATATGTCTCATGCTGTTTTGTGACTCCAGTTGAATGAAAATCACATATCATTTCTATGTTTCCAAATAAATGAGATTTTGTTTTATGAACAAATGTAAACTCTGAAGTTAATAACCAATTACCCCAGAATCTGATGATTTTTATATTCTTACCTCTACAACCTTGTCCTATTTTGCACTTGCAATGCCACACAAACACAGACCTCGTAGTCAAAGCGTGTTTATCTACATTCATAATTCCTGATTGGTTCTTTTTTTTTATTCTAGGTAAAATGGAATATTGTGGAATGATCTTCTGTTTAATTTGTGTCTTCCTTTTCCTTTTTGAGGATAGAATATAGTAAACTGGAAAAAAGTGATGTACGTGGATATTGTTCTACAAAACCATGTAGGGGGCACAGTGCATATAGGATCTTGAGATGTGTCTATCATAAAGTTCTACTGCCGGTCATATATGCTTATTGTTTTGTGTATATCAATAATTATGCAGAAAAGATGGGAACCCATTTAATATCGTCTCTGCTCCATTACCTGCACCTGAGTCTCCATTAACACCGCCTCCGGCACCACAACTTTCAGGGACACCATCATCTGGGAAAACACCTGGGAAACAGCGTGGCAGTCCCTCTTCATCAGTGCAACCAGATTCTGGCCAGAAAAAATCTCTAACTACTAAAAAAATAATTTGGATATCAATTGCAGGGATATTGGTGTTTGTTATTTTGGCATTAGCTTGTCTGCTTTTTATGCCAAAGTGCATTAGGAGAAGGGAGGAGGCTGGTGGAGTTTTCAAGCGACATCAAGTGGGTGCATATAGAGGAAACAGAGAAAACTTAAGGGATAATGACTCCTTGGGTCAGCCTACCAATCAAATAGAAAAAGGTAACAAATTTTGTTTTTAGATAATCTCTTTCCTGGCAAGATTTTAATTCTTCAGATACGTAAGGAAAAATAATTTCAACAGTTCCAAAGGATACAGCAGTACAGCCAAAGGAGGGTCATGGAATGCCAAAAATCATGCAGGAAAGAAATAAACCCAGAATGGAGCTGGATCATCATGAAATAGATTTGAGCAGATTAGATATGATATATATGCCTCCTCCTCCTCCTCCCCCTCCACCACCACCACCACCAACACCACCTCCTCCTCCTCCACCTCCACCTCCACCTCTTGCCGATAAAGTGATTGTTAACCCTAACATGCCTACTGAAGTAAACGCAGTGACATCTGCAAAAACAGGGAAGCGCCTCACATCTGCTAAATGTTTCACTGTTGCATCACTTCAGCAATACACAAATAGCTTCTCTCCAGAAAATTTCATTGGTGGAGGCATGCTAGGAACTGTTTATAAAGCACAGCTACCTGATGGAAAGGTACATTGTTGATTTAGATTGGAACATATGAAGTGTGTTTTGGAATTGAGCTGCCACAGTCCATAGCTGAAGGTTTAATTTAGAGTTCTGTTTGTTGTTACATAATTGAATATAGGTATAGCCTGGCTTAAGGTACCAGAATACCCTTACTCAGGTTTTGATGTTTATAGCTCTTAAGGCCAGAAACTAATAGTGGGTTTCCTCATTTTGGTGACTAAACATTATTGTTGATGCGCATAAATAGTTGGCTTTGACCTTTTGATTTCTTTTGTTTGTTACCTTTGTAGCTTCTTGCAGTCAAGAAACTGGACAAAAAGGCATCAAGCCAACAGAAGGATGATGAATTTATTGGGCTCGTTGACAATATTGATCGTATCCGACATGCTAATGTTGTTGAGCTCATGGGATATTGTGCAGAGCATGGTCAAAGGCTTCTGATATATGAGTATTGCAATAATGGTACACTTCAGGATGCACTACACTCAGATGATGAATTCAAAAAGAAGCTTTCCTGGAATGCTCGTGTCCAAATAGCGCTAGGAGCAGCTAGAGCCTTGGAGTAAGTGATTTTTGAGATAGACCTTCTAATAGTCCTACTTGTTTCCATTGTATAAGTTGCTTATATAGGTTTTGTTTTTTATCCTGTTTATTCTTGGATAGTGTTCTTTACCTGCATTTAGAATCACACATTTCAGACAGTGAACCATAGTGGTTATGAGGCTTATTTAGTGTGAAAATTATCTTCGCATCACTTATAACTCGGACGTTGAGAAGTATAACTAAGATGTGAAATCAAAACGCTAATAAGAAAATCATATCAATAATTCTTTTATGGATATGGATAACCTTTTCTCTGTTCCTTCTTGCCTAAGACTCAGTGCATTATAATATTGACAAAGTCAAAAGAAAAATAATATACGATTCCTGAAGATAACTCATGTCAGATGAATTGTGCTTTTGCATCTCTCATTTCCTAACTATCAATTCCATACCTGTTGTTGGATATGTGCATGTATGCACACTTGCTTGAATTATTCTGTATGCGCATGCATACTGACTGACAATTGAGGGAGAGGGAAAGCTTTGTATCACTTGAGCCATTTGTTAATATGTGGAAAAGCATTTTGTTTATCATATGCTGCTATCGTATTCTAGGAAAAAGGCACTAGTCATAGAACAATTATGATCATAAGTAGATTTATGCCTAAAAGAGTTCATAAAACCTATTCTCTCTCTAGGGGGGTTCGAGGGGAAATATGCCACTTCCTATTTGCTCTCGTTTTCTTTGTGGAATGATCTTTTGTTGCTTTTTGATCCAGGTATTTGCATGAGATTTGTCAGCCACCCATTGTCCACAGGAATTTCAAGTCTGTGAATGTTCTCCTTGATGATGATTTTGCAGCATATGTCTCAGATTGTGGTTTAGCTCCACTAATATCCTCCGGCTCTGTGAGTCAGGTAAGCCATCCTTGTAATATCTTTAAGTTTGTTTCTTCTGCTTTTTGATAACTATCTCCAGGGTTGAAATTAGAAGTTCATGGGGAACTCATTCCCAGTAATTATGAACTTTGCATCGTGATATTTTGGGACTTAAATGTCTCTTCTCTTATCGTGTTCCTTGATTAAACAAACTGATAAATTTCTGTGCTGGCAAGCTATCATGTCAAGTTTTTGGGTTAAAGATTTTCTATAGTGTGTTTAGAACCCTCTTATGTTGTCTTTGAAGATCTTGACTAGTGCCAAGAGTCTAAGAGATCCGGTCTCGTAGTTGTTAAACAGACTTCCACTGTTCCTTTGTTTCATGGTTTTGGTAGGGGTTAGCATAAGTGATAAGAAGGCAGGAGTGCCTCCTCATCCACTGGGATTCAAACAATGTATTGTGCTTACTGGAAATCGGATTATACTTGACTTGATAATGGATCCCATAGACACCCGAAACAGAAATTAAAAAGGATGGATAAACAGCTAAAACAAGATTGGATTTGTTGATAACAGTGCTCAGAAATTCGGAGGTGTGCCTCTTCCGGAATAAGATGTTAGATGTGTCACCTGTCATTTAGAAGATATGTACAGGGTTTTTGAAAGCAAATTAGTTACGCTGCATTACTGTCTTTAGGAGGAGCAACTTCTGTTGCATAATTTCTGGTATAGTGAAGGCATGTGTATCTATTACTGCAAAATCTCACATTCAAGTGATCCACAATGAAGGCAGGATAATATTGTGTTCATGATGAATCAATTAAGCTATTGTTCTAAAGAGTTCTATTTTCAATTTAAGCTATATGATTACTGTTGATGGCATCTCTTCACAAAATGTTTTTATGGCCATTGATGTGGTAAATTTTTCTAGTAGCTTAGATCTGCCCTATGATACGTAGTAGTTTTATTAAGCGCTTATATATGAACCTACTATTTTATCGTGTTCTGCTGCAATGAAAAATCTAACTGAACTAGTTACAGCATAAAAGATTACTTACTATCCTCTCATTTCAGCTTTTGAGTTGGACATGAGACTAATAGCATTTTTCTTGTGCCGGTGTTAGAGTGATGAACTAGTTTCAACATTTATGGAGATGCTTCACCTCAGCAGGTGACTAGCAAAGATTCTTTGTCATTTGCATCTATTCTGATTCTATTTACTTTCAGTTGTCAGGACATCTGTTGGCAACATATGGTTATGGGGCTCCAGAATTTGAATCAGGGATCTATACAGCCCAGAGTGATGTTTACAGCTTTGGGGTGGTTATGCTAGAACTCTTAACAGGCCGCAAATCTTATGATAGGTAGATAAGTGAAAGTATTCATACCTGCATAATAATTTTGTTTCTGTACTCATAAACATCATTCCATGAATTTGTATAGGACACGAAATCGAGGAGAGCAATTTCTGGTGAGGTGGGCAATCCCCCAGCTTCATGACATTGATGCTCTGTCGAGGATGGTTGACCCTACTCTGAATCGAGAGTACCCTGCCAAATCATTATCACACTTTGCCGATATAATATCTCGGTGTGTGCAGGTGGGATTTTCACTTGTGTGCATTACCATATCTTTCATGTGTTGGTTAACTCCATGTGACCAAATTCTATATATCTCGGGAATAGGATAACTTATGGATATTTCATTCTCAAAGTCTGAGGTTAACGGCGGGGATCATTAATTTCCTTTGTACAATCTATTTCTTCTTTATCCTGGGACATGATCTTTTTTCGTTTCAAATGTTACTCTTCAGCACTGAGCCTTTAAATTGTAGAACAAGAGGCCTATACCTGTTTTAGGATGCAATAAAACAGGGTATCACTAGTTAAATGGATTTAGTATCCAGCTAAGATAATTGAAATAAGACTATTAGAAGGGCACACATTTATGTCTTCTACACTGGTTGAAAGTATGCAGAATTCATCAAGAAAAGAATTGAATGCAAGGATAGAGGATATAATATAGCTTTTCTATTAGTTGCGAGTATAGGCTAAACAGAATGGTAAAGTAGTCGCATGATTATTCATCCTCTCTTAAAAGGATTATGATCAGCCAACTTTAATTGTCTGGTAACTGAGTACATATTTTATGGCCACTGATAAAGTTCTTTACTTTTTGATAAACTATGTATGATTTGTATTTTCATATGGGGAGACTGATTTTCATAGAAATTGAAATAAAAGGGAAAAGCAATATGACTGTCAACGAGTTTCGTATGCTGCACAACACTGATCATATAACCTCAATTGTATTTGGCAGTCGGAGCCAGAGTTCAGGCCACCAATGTCTGAAGTAGTTCAAGATCTGATGGTCATGATAAGGAGAGAGCGCCCCAGCAACGAGTCTATTGGGGACTGACTGGAAAATCTGAAAATGTAGAAGATAGAACTTGTTGATCTTGACCTATGAATAGCAGTGGGAAGACTGGACCGGCTAGAATGCCAACAGGAGAAGATTTGTTCTACTGTAAACAAATGTCATACCTCTTCTAACATCCCAAGCCTTTGCATCCATGTCATTTGGCCTGAGCACTTTCCAAGGTGACCAGCTTTGTTGCAGCAAGTTCTGTGGAAAAAATCCATTTCTTGTGTCAATTATTTGATGAATATTGTCCATTAAAATTATGATATCCATGTGATTGTGATAAATTACCTAACCCAATTGGTTTCTGCTTCCCACTTTTTGCAATGCCTTCGTGATCTTGATAATGAAATTTTGTTGCAATGAACCTTATTATTACCTGGTGATTCATATACTTAACCTGCGCTGAGACCGAGCCTTCTGATTCACCTGTGCCTTTGTTATTGTTATGATATTGCCATAATTTGTGCATGAAAAGCCAATTTCATCTTTGACACATCATAAATGTGACACTTACATTGCAACTGGTGGGAGGGGAGAGATGTGAGGACTCTAAAGAGGAAGCATCAATCATTTGGGTATGCATGTTAAAGCAACAAGGAGAATAGGATGAGTGGAAAAGAACTTAATAGGTCCTTATTTGTCCGGATGTCCTTATCTACACAGCTGATGAGACGTAGTGTCAAAATGGTAGAACTTCAATGTCTATAATATTCATATATACAATTAGTACTAAGTTTGCATATTTTAAGATATTTTTAACGTTTCCTTCAATAAACATGAATGGGTCTGGAGATAATAAAGTCATCATCAGATCTAATTCGAAGTTTCGAAATGAAATAAAATTTAGGAAGGTCTGAAGATAATAAAAAAATAATATAGGTTAAAAAGTAGTAAATAAAATTATAATAAATATATAAATAAATAAAAATAAAATATAATCAATGTCCATTGCTCATAATCATTAAAAAAAATAATCAATATAATCATTCAAATGGAAGGTAACATTACTTTTATGTGTGTGGTTCATGTAAATTTTTAGACAAGTGGATTGAATTATAAGTAACATTACTTTTTTCATTTAATCCATAATTAGAAAAACTTCGGTCACTCTTTTCATATTTTTATTTGA
>JANITW010000009.1:18610137-18621459 GCA_027564335.1 Erythroxylum williamsii | reverse complement strand
TGAATTCGAAGGTGAAAGCCTAGCAAGCTGTAGGAAATTAAGTGATCAAACCTTTTTTGTCGATGTAATGATCGGTGATTGGGTTGGGATTCGAAGCATACGAAGTATTAAGCAGCCACAGCTAAGCTTCTTGTTTCAACAATCAAGGCAAACAGATTTAACTTATTGTGGGTGTGAAACAAAAAATTATAAGAAAACTTGAGACCAAGTTGTCTAATCGTGAAAAGTTAAAAAAAAGAACAATATGCCAATAATATATTCATAGGAAAAGAAGTATACACCTTCAATGGATAGAAGAGTATTTTATAAAATCATATATGTGGCACTAAGTACATAGCGTAAGCACAAGATATGGACATGGCTTTGATGATAAGAAAATATTGAATAAAATGATATCGCTTAAGTGTTGATAGATGATATTGGAAAGTTTTGTTGCAAGGTAAAGATTGCGGAGAGGTTTGGAGTTGATAATTGAAATTTGGATTTGATGAACAATGAGATGATTCAAGAGCTAGAGTTTATATTTAGAGATGTTAAAGAGGTGCGTCAAGTCTTGGGTATCACATAATTGAACTAGAAGTTGACTCATTGCCTGTCATCAATTTATTATCCTCCTCAATCGACTTTAATGTTCCCTATAATATTCTAATTTTGGGAATTTACCAATTACTCCACGTAATTGAAATGTAAAGACTAGGCATATATACCGCGAGACTAACAGAGCTGCGAATTGGATAGCAAATTATGCCAGTTCTCTTGATTCTGGTATCCATCATTATCAAAACTTACCTGTGGGTTACTTTTCTATCTTATTAGAGGATATAATCAGGGTCGTTTTCTTCAGCCTTTCAGTTTAACTCTATTGTATTTATCCTTCGGATTAAAAAAAAAAAACTGATGCGTCAAGTCTTGGAAAAGTTACTTAAAAGTGATTGAATTATTGCTTGAATCCAAGTCAAAAAGGTGCCAAGGCGTTAAAGCATCGAAAGAGAATTACTAGATCAGACAAAGCCCAAGAAGGTCGTGTTCTATCCAATTGTCCAATTGGACTGCCTAATGAGTCAACAAGAACAAAAGATTACAAGTGTCTGCAAAACAAAAATTATAAATGTGTTGTGTTATTGAATATCTAGAGCGGTAGTTCTTGCTATAAGTTGACTGGTAATTTTTAAGGAATTGTGAGAATTATTGTTGAAGCTTAAGAAATACGTTAAAGACAGAGTATTGAGCATATTATGTATCCTCGTGACTTTACATTGTAACATTATATTAGAAATTTTGAGCATCATATAAGCTAATTTTGAGATTGTCATAATGCATTGTATATTATCTCAAACTTCTTATAGGACTTCTTTATCAATCACACAAAACTGACATATATCTAAGTTCATTTATTTTCTCAGCCACCATCATGCCTTTGATAAGATTAACTTAATATGATACTAAACGTTCCTATCACTTCACGAGACTTGTCAACGTGTTTGTATGTGAGATATTGACCTAGAGGAGGCTTAATGTATGGCAATATAGATATTTAGGGGTTCAGCATGCTTAATTAGAGGCTGCAATCAACCGAATTAGGTTTTCTTTAAATAATTTTCGAAACGATGACATTTTAGATTTGGTTATCTGACCTCAGGTCCGGGCTGAATTGTCATCCTTGTGCTTAATATAAATACTTATCATTAGGGATAAAACAATGAAAGCCTTCCATATAATAACCACTTCCAACTAAAATAAATTACTACGGAAAAATGGTTGGTTTGATTTTATATTAACCCAATGGGTTGATGTGGGTGGCGCATACTCTCATCGCTTAACCAAGTGGTTCCAAGTTCGACCCTTGTTCTTGAGAACGCAGCGAACTCCTGGGTCAGTTGTTGCTCCTAGATATGGGATGTATTACGTATCGAAAGAGGATTAGTCACCAGCTTCGACCCAGTGGACACCTCCTGAAAGAAAAAAAAAAAAACCTCTCTAGCTTTAAAAATCAGTCAATTAGTAGTTCACTTGATTGATATATTGAACCATATCAATATGGGGAATATGCTACCCTTCTTAAATGAGCTTTTTACTTTATATTTCTTTGCCGGATCTCTCCTCTATTTTATAGCTTGATGAATCCATTGGAAATCATCCAAATGCCTTCTCCAAGTCTCTCTCTTTTTATTTTTCTCTTATATCTCTTTTCTAAGCATCTCTCATAGCGCAGATAGAATTGAATCAAAGCTGAAATTACTTTAAATGGATAGACATACGATTTCTAAAGTAGAAATGGAAATTATACACTAGTCAATGAATGCTATAAAACATTTGCTTAGAGCAAATGACTGGCATTTGAAAGTTGAGTGTCAGCAACTCGGACCTTTTCCTGAAGCAGTACTGTGGATGGATTAAACGAGGTGATAATGGCCTTCAATGAGCAGAGCCATCATCAGAGACGATAGAAGCATATGCTCTTCAGTTCAAGCTTTTGCATTCCTTGTGAAGTCGACGCAGGTCTGGCAGCTACAATCTGAGAAACGGCAGAGTTCACACCCAAAGCAAACACAGGATGTGCAACCCTTGCAAGTTGGTGCCCGTGTGCAGCCCCTGTATATCCGTCGACTGGCTCGTTCTTCATCATGATCACACGTTGTTCTGCGCAAGAAAATCAATCAGCTGTCTTGAACATCATCGCTGTACACGTGTAAATAAGAAAGCATTTGTAGTCAAAGTAAGTTCACTCTTGATTGAAGGTTCAGAAGATTAAGCTACACTTCTACGTCAAGCAGGACATAACTTATCCATGCATTTAGCTTCAGCTATAACTGGTACATTCACGCCACTCATTCAAATCCTATCATGCAATCGGAAAGCAGTAGAAAAGGACTTCCTTAAAAAGTTGTTCACTTAAAAAGAGGATGATTGTTTTTAATCTAACAAGTTAATCTACATCAACTTAAAACAACATCCTTGGGATATGGAAAGATTCTCTCTTTTTTGATAGAAAGATTCACATTTCTTATACAAACCATTGTTTTAAAACTTTTTGAGAATTGATGGTCACAATGAAACAAAGAAGAAGATTAAAGATAGCAAGTCTAGCAGCAGAATGTAAAGGCTACCATGTGAATATGTTCTCTCTTTACCTTCACAAAAAAAAGGGTATGAAAAATTCTCCGCTTGTAGCTTTATGAATTTACTTTAATTTCTCCTCTTCCTCTACCAGATATCATTCCACGACAGTATTAAATACAGAGGAAAAATAAAAAGGAAAGGAAACCAAGATGGTAAGACATAACAAGTTAACAAAACAGCTCTAGAAGTCAGTAACCAAGAGTCAATTATTGTCTGCCTGTCAACAATTTTCACTTTTTCCTGATAATTTTCAAAAGTTTCAGCATCCAGCTGAAACTGAATGCTTATTTGACAGCTCAAATTTTCTAAACTCTCCAGAAAATAACCTTAATTCCTACTTCAAAAGCTCTAAAATGGACAGAGTTACGAATGTCCAAGGATGTAAATCTGTAAAAAAAGGGAAAGTTCGACACAATATTATCACCAAATGGAATGGCCATATCAAAAGACCATCCAATATCAATGTTTCAGCATCTGATGCCAAACCTCAACTTTTAATTGGAGGAGTTTTTATTTTTTTTGGTTAATATTTAGAGCGAAAACTATTGGTTATTCTTGGCTGTTTGATTAAACATTAGTTTCCTCAACATATGGAGTCAGAACTATCACAAGAGGTACCATCTAACAAAGATCAACATATATTTGCAGCGTCTAGTACAATCATGATATCCAGTCTAATTTGTTCATGTAGCATCCTTATCTTCTTGCATGCTGTGAAGAGACCTTTGCCTAAACTAGTAATCTCCTGCCAGTCTAAAATTGATGTAACTTACACGTTACCCTTGATTAATAAACTTACAAATATTTCCTCAAAGAAGATAAGAGTCTAGAATTTTCAAATTAACCTTTTCGACATGATTCTACACCGATGAATATTGTTAACAGGAAACAGACTTTAATTTTCTCGTATTCAAGTCAATTCCAATGCAACAAAAACCTTTAATATTTACACATGCAAAAGACACTTCCGCTCTTGTTGCTAGTTCTTTTATGCATGTGAAGTAACAGTTCTGAAATTCAGGGAAATTGAAGTAATTGTCAACATCCACAGCGCCATGTTCCATTATCTAGGTTGAACAGTATCCAAGTAATTAATGATAAAATTAACAATAAATAATGAAACTATGCTCATCCAGGCCATCTTCTAGCTACCAATATATGTTCTTTTCTCTGATCAATTACTGAACATCACACACAGAAACATCCATAACAAATAATACTAGGAACAACAGATACAAGCAGCTAATGTTAGCTACTATGATTCGATGAATTCAAAACAAAAGTAACAAATGGTTATATATATAGATGTGGCATTTTCGTGCTGGCAGAGCTAGCAATAAACGAACTATAACAAAAACAAGAGCATCAGCAATAACGGTTATACAAATATTTAATTCAGGTAGTTCTGTTCAATGTAAAAGGCAAAAGATACATACTTGTCAAATGGCAGATCAGAACATTTCCAATTTGGATCTGCCAATGCATCATGGTGAAGTCGGCATTCCTCTTTGGTTCGCAATCGAAACCTGCGCTCCTTAGTACATGTAGTACAACGAACAAACTCATCCCGATGGCAAACTCGCCCATTGTTGGACCTCTGCGATCCATTTCCATTTTTCGAAGCTTGATTATAATACTTGAGCAACACCGTCTTTGACAATGGAACCTTCTCCCCATTGCCTATGATCCAAATATTGTTCTTCCATTTTCTAGCTGTCTCTCTACCAGAATGCTTCTCAAATGCAGCTGGAGTCATCTTGCCTAGCATGCAATTAGAATCACCGCTCAACAATCAACAACAATCAAACATGCAAAGCAAGGTTACAAATAGAGCATTTCAAATCTTTTAGGAACATGGATCAAACTATAAGAAAATGTAGATTACATCTAAACCATCACAAAGACTTGGAAAAGCAGAGAATGGAAGAGGATAAACTTGTGATTGTCCTCCGTGTTACAACATTAAAGGTTATCAACTATCACTCACTGGGAATAGATAATGAAGTCAATAACGACAGAGATATAGCCCTAACTGTATTATATATACTGCACCAAAAGATACCACCTTCTCTGAAAACTATACGATGAGGAGCAACTGAAAAAACCTGGCCCAAAAAGTTCAGGTGGGTCCAGCAAATATCAATTTCGTTCAGAGAAATAAAGGACGGGTCGATTTTGTCTTTTCATGCAAGCTAGTAATGGCTGTTCTTACGCACGCCATCATTCCTCTTCCAATGGACTTAGCTCTATGCTCATGGCCAAGGGCAATGGAACAAGCTACCCCAATATATCGTTGCAATCACTACAACTCTTGGTATCGGCGGCTTGTTTTTATTCAACTTCAGAATCCATATAAAAATTTTGGATTTAGCAAGCACCTTCAACTTTAAGCAGATGGCATTAACTCTTCAAGCAATTCGATGGAGTTAGACATACCAATGAAGCAGCCATTCTAGTTACACTTTTATATAAAATGCACGATAGGGAGAAGGACGGTGTATGTGAGCTGCTAAATGGTGCATTCTACGTACCTTACTAGAACTTATCCACCAAATAGCCACAAAAGCATGCACACTAAACGCAAGATACTAAGCTCGACTAATATGTTATAATAAAACAACAGAGCTGCCCGGACATCCTCCGGGTTAAAATGACCAGCGTCAACCATGAATAGGTAACTAGTTATCACAGAAGAATATATGAAGCCTCGGGAAGGGCGTTGTATAGTACAAAGGTCAAGACGATTCCACAGAAAGCCTTGCTCTGTCTGTGAGGAAGAAAAAGATTGATTCCTAATACAAAGCCAGAACTTAAAGCATCAACACAAACACAGCCATTCAGGAGGAGAGAAGATGGAGGTGAACGATCATCCTTCTCAAGTTATCCCTGAAAACAAAAGCTTCTTAAGCCTTCGGTACGAAGCCGAAATATCAAGTTCGAAAGCCCCAGAGCTCTATCTTATTGTGCACAACGGCAGACAAAGCTCACTCACTGAGACAAAACAACATACACTTAAAGAGTCTTGAACTATATAGCAAACGAATCCACAAAACAATGGTACCGCTCTCCGGCCATTTCAGTTGATTAAACAGCAGAAAGCGACACCTATCAACGTCAAGAAACAGTCAACATGCACAACAATGAAACCCATACAGGTGGAGAGAGAAAGGTGGAGAAAGGGAAAAAGGAAGGAGAGAGAGACACCTTCGTTGCAACCAGGAGTGCATTCACAGGTGATCTCAAGGTCACCATTGACAAAAACCCTAAGCCTCCCCACAGCATCACCATATCTGTGGCTGGTGCACCCACACGTCACCTCTATGTAATCTACACCTCTGTTGACCCCACTCATCTCTCTCAACTCTTCATCGCCAAACAACGTCATTCCCTCGCCTCCATTGGCCATATCTGAGTGTGTGTTAACTTATAGCACAATATAACCACAACCCAGAATCGAAGATGAGATATTTAAAGTCAAAATCGACCAAAGAGAATGGGGAATTGAAGATTAAGGGTGAAGGAAACAAAGGAGAAGAAAAGGCAAAGGGAAGTTGTCTCTCAAGAAAGACGGGGATCTGGCTGGGAACACGTTCAAGGAATCATCTTTCACCACTACGAATACAATATAAACTAACTGTGGTATCGATTGCTTACTGTTGGTATTGGGCGATGAGAGAGAAATGAGCTGGCCAAGAGAAAGAGTTGCAGATTTATGTTAAATTTTGTTATCATATTCACTCACCTCGCCTGTTACTTATGCTGCCTCCATGACATGACACCAGACCGGGCCATGGAACTTAAACAATGTATAACTCTTGTGTTTTTCCTTTAATCAAGGCAGTCAATTTTTACATTTGTTTAACCAACTAATGGTGGGAGGCTTGAGGTTAGGAGTTGGTTGAGCATATTTATAGGCTGTGACATCTTTTGGGATGAGAAAGAGTCTCGGTTCCGTTCTCATTTGGCAACCCAACCGATCTGAATGTCATGAAGGCCATAAAACTAAACTTTGCATATAATGCTGGTTAGTCACATCAATCCCAGCATGGGAGTTTTGTTGGCATTGAATTCATGTACCCGTTCAATATCTCTTTCAGTTTCACGATAATAAGAAAGCATAGTGTGGCGTTTAGAATTACTGGGCAGGGAGACATTAAACTCTTCTTCTTGTTTTTATACTTCTTGTTTTTATATATCTGATTTGGTCATGAAAAGGTTATGTTTTTTAATCTCCATCAATCTCGGTGTATGCCAAGAAGCAAAGAGAGAGACAGAGGAGTGAGCAAAGCAACAATGAGGACATCATAGCCTCTCAAAAGGCTCGGTCTGGCGGAGAGAAAGTACAAAGTACAAACTCTGAAGGTTTAAAAAAATGTGAAGAACTACATGTGTTATCTTGTGTATAAGCGTGGTGGAGATATACAGGCAATGGTAAATGTCTCCTAATTTAGACTGTCATCAGTTCTTAATCCAAGAACAAACTGAGCAGATATTCAGAAAAAGTATTACAGAGCCTATGATTCGTTAGGCTTTTTATGAATTCAAATGCATATATATAGCAGTGGCTTGAAGAAATTGAAATTCACATTAACAATACAAAAGAGCTAGCACTGGCACACTGAAACAAGAAAAGGTTTAAAGAAAACGACTAAAAGGTGTTGCTTTACATCAAAGTTAACCCTTTTTATTAGGAGTGGGACAAACAAACAATAACGTTTTATTTATTTGTCTGTCTGACAAAGGCAAAGCTTAAAAAACAAAAAACAAAAAAGCAGCTAAAGTGGAAATGTACAGCCTTGTTTTCATAATTGCCTAGAACAACAAATCTGGAGCCGAGCACTTCTTTCCTTCTCCTTTTGGTAAATAACATGGCGTAGGACTAGGACCGCCTCCTGCCTGCAAGTATCTGTCACCAATTAAAAGACTTGGACCTTTCAACACCCTTATCATGTAAAAGTACAAATAGTAACAAACAACTGTACGTACCTCTCTTTTTTTTCTGGAGGTATCAAGCTCAGCTACTTTTATTATATGCTCTGCTCGCTCTTTCAAAGTATGCATGGGATTATACATCGATCATGCGACTCAAGGACGCAAGAAAATTGATCTTCTTGTCTTGGTTTACACGACCAAATCATGTGGGCCGCAATTAAAAATAAAATAAGGATCACTCCATGCAAAGATCTGCGAGTTCGTTACTTTTTCTTGCCTACTACTAGTGTAGCAGCTAACATACCCTCTTTCACCCAGTCTACGCAGATTCCATGCCAACACTTGTATGATGGTGCCGGACAGTGGCTCCGTAAGTGATGAGAGAATGGCGTATATGCTTTTTGATGTGGGTAGGAAATGCCATGTTCTGTGTGCTTTGGTCAAAAGAGAAGCATCATATCTTAAATGAACTGTGCGTTCTAGCTACCTTTCATACAGGATCTTTAGCTATGGGAACACTGTGTGCATGGTGTTTGAAACGGTCCCTGGAACTGGGAGAGGATGTCATGCACTCTTTCTTATATCCTGTTTCTCCTATAGATGAACGACACTTCTGCACGGTGGCGCGCGTGTTACTTGCTAACATTCTCATAGACACTACTGAAGAATTGCCCTGGTTTTTGGGTATCTGTAGTTTAAAAGACTTATTAGGTCCCACCGGCATTAAATTAGTCCTAGGAAATATGAAACCAACAGGAACCAACTTGGCATAGCCAATCAACTGATTCGGGAATCCTTTTGGTATTTAGTGTTATATGTTAAGCTGCCAAAAGAGAGGATGGTTTGTTTTCCCGGAATGGAGCTGCCACTTGCCATCATAATTACGCCATTGGGTGGAGGAAATGTGGTGATTTTGCTGTCTCACCTTTAACAGCACAGGATGAGCTTGATCAGATGATGTGTTGGGTATGCTGATGAATTAATTATGTTGGAAAAAGTTCGTATTCTTCAGCCCCAGGAAGTGAAACATACAGGATAATGTTGCTTGCATGCTGGCTAGCTGTGATCAGGTTCCTAAGTTAACCTCTGCCAATGCAATTGCATGTATGATTATAATAGTCAAGTTTGTCGTAGTAGCCACCCATTTACTGTTCAAAATCTCACTTCTTTCTACACATATTGACTTTTGATTAAAAATAAAAAAAAAATAAAAAGAAGCTCAAAGTTCTCGATCTGTTGTTTCATAAACAAATCCCAAGTTTTAGGTAAACGTCCCTATTGTGTGCTCAAACACATCTGGTTTTGCCAATGAAGAAACGGCATTGGTGGGCACCTTATTAGCAGAAACTCATTGGATTCCCCGCAGAGGACCACCTGATCTTAATCATATGATATGAGATGTAGTTGGCCTAGCCTACCTACCTAGCTATTTGAGGACGTCCTTTACTACTACAACTTCTTTTGGCATTCATTTGATAGTTACGCTACATATATATATATATATATCTGCTAAATTTCGTGGTCACGCAACTCATCAATTATTACTGGTGGCTTTTAATCTGCTCTTTTAAAACTTTGATTTGTTTATCGATATATGAGCTAAGTTGGTTATTTCATTACTGTTAATGTAAAATGCAACTCATCTTCTTCTGAAATCCAACACTATACACCTACACATCTGTTGTAGACCCAACTGACAGAAACCAGGCCGAGCCCCTGAAATCCTTTTCATTTATAAACCTGTAAAATCAATCGCCGACTCCGCTGTTAAAGTCAGACATCAAAGTCCACTAAGTAGTCTGTACGATGTAACACTAAAGAATTGTCGTAAAAATGAACCCTTTTGTGTTCGCGTGTAAGATGCAAAAGCTTGAGACAAGAAAAAACATCTGCAGTATCCTGGAAACCTTATCCTTAGTCTTGGACCATTATATGTACAGAATTATATGTATATATATGATTTCTCCCCCGACCGGGTAGAAGGTTTTTTTGTAGGTTTAGACCAACTTTGACCTTTGAGAAAGCTTATTATCTCAAGCCTGAGGATATAAAATTACATGTACATATCCAACTTTGACCTTTCGATATACATCTTCAGACAAGATATTGGCGATTTAGATCAATAGACTCGTAGCTCTTTCATCATTCATCATTTTACTCATTATATTCATAGCTCTTTCATGATTCATCATTTCACACATTTTCTAATTACTTTCGAACAATTTTTTAATTATGTTTTACTTGTGCAGGGATGAATCTTGATAAGATTATGGGTAGGACGCAGGCCAAGGTCCGCGAGGACCGCGACCCCTAATAAGATGAGAAAGCAAATCTTTTTGAGTTGTTTAGAGAAAGCAAATCCTTTATGAATTTTTAAGGTACTTGAACATTTGTAATAATTATTTCTGTTAGTAGTTCAGTTCATTCAAGCTTCTTTTGTAACAAATATATCTTTTCAGATTTTCTTCTTGTTGTTGTAGTTCCTACTTTTTTGCCATAGATCGTTAAGTGGTTGAGTCATTTTAGCTAGTTTGCTGTTTTTATCTACAAGTCATTTTCATTGTATTGCCTATTTATAGGTGTCTGCTCTCTAAGTTAATAAATTATCAGTTGATCAACAGTATCAATTTCTTTCAAACTCTCTGTTACTTCTCTAAATTCTCCAACAAATCTTGTATCAGAGCTTGGTTGGTTCTAAACTAGGAGTTCTTTTCTTTGCATTTAATGGCAGCAAATTTGAGCGCCCTCAATGTCTCTAAACCACAAATCCCTGTGTTCAAGAGGGACCCCTATGAGTTCTGGAGTATAAAGATGAGAACCTTGTTTAAGTCCCAAGATCTGTGGGACTTTGTGGAGAAAGGGTATGTAGAAACCAGTGATGATGAAACTTGCAGCAGAGAGAACCAAAAGAAGGATGTAAAGGCGCTGTTTTTTATTCAACAAGCAGTGGAAGAAGCCATTTTTTAAAGTATTGTAGTAGCTACTCAGTCAAGTAGGCATGGGGAATTCTAAAAATTGAATTTCAAGGTTCTATCAAGGTAATCACTGTTAAATTACAGCCTCCTAGATGAGAATTTGAAACTTCTAACATGAAGAATAATGAATCAGTTCGAGAGTATTTGGCTAGAGTGTCTTCTATAGTAAGTCAAATGCGTTCAGATGGAGAAAAGATTTCAAACGAAACTACTATTGCTAAGGTTTTAAGGAGTTTGGCTCCTAAATTTGATCATGTAGTGGCAACAATTGAAAAGTCAAAAGATCTGTCTTCCT
>JANITW010000009.1:18492555-18503234 GCA_027564335.1 Erythroxylum williamsii | reverse complement strand
TTAACCAATTCTATACATTTTATTATTATCAAAACATAAGTGGGATTTAATTTGTCAACCACCATTGGTCCAACATTAATTTCTCCAATCTGTTATGTAAAGGTAAAGAGTTAGTTTCAAAAATAATCATGGACTCAGTACTTACCTCCAAGCTAAAAAATATGTCCTTTATAGCTTCGAGTTCCTTCTCCACTTCTTCGACACAAACAATTTGTTGAGGGTTGACCTCAAAATTCTCAAGCTCCTTATCACTTTGTAAAGTTTATGCACAAACTTCAATTCAGTACACCTAGGGTTGATACGACTGCTCCTCTTCACTTTGCGATTGCTTCACTTTGCGATTCTAGGCGATCAAGACTTATTACCATCTGATCCATTAAATGCTCCATCCTCTATTGCCTTGCTTTGGTCTCCTGTTGAAATTGTAAAGTGTTAGCAGCTACATTTTTAACAATTTCTTCTAAAGACGCACCTGAATCGTGTTGGCTCTTCGAATCTTGGGAATTAGACTATGTGTTTTTTGGAAATTGCCCTCCATCCTTCTGGAATTGTGAAGTATTCTCCTGCAATTGCAAAATCAACTCTTCCAGAGATGGACCGGAGTCGTGATAGGAAGTTTCTGGTCTGTACGAGAATTGTTGTGCGTCCTGCAAACTATCATGAAAATAATTCTGATGATTATCCCATCCATAACAAAAGTTAGATTGATCAGTCCAAACATTGTTATAGTATTGAGAATATGAGCTATAAAAGAAATTACTTCCGGCCATATCGAATTTTTTTTAAAACACGTAATAAAAAATGAAAAGATCACTAAATGACATAAAAGAAATCAATTACGAACAAATATATACAAAATACCAACTAAATCACAAACAAAAACTAAAACACCGCACTCCCGGGTAACGGCACCAGTGAGTATCTTAAGCATTATTATGTCATTAATCGCTAAGTGTAAATGATTAAATATATCAACAATTAAACACGTATTAGAGTTTTCTTTCAAATCTTTTGCATGATTCCATAGTGTCTAGGTCATTTTATAACAGGATTAGGATTTTTCTACAATGAATTAGGGTTATAAGGTTTATTTTTATGTGTGAAGTTGGTTCCTTCATTTTGTGTTGGTCTTTACACCTGTGTGGCTGGTGACACCCTTGAGAGCACTTGGCTTTATCAATTGTTGTGGTGTTCCCTTTGTTTTCCCTTCGATTTGCAATATTTTCCATTCATTCAAATTACCCTACTAACATCCTTGTCTTTTATTATCCCAAGTTCAATTGGTGCGCCTAGTTTATACATCATATTGGTATTAAAGCTTTGTTGTTAGGGTATTCTTAAGCCTTAATGATCTATAATTGAGCCTCTCTCACCTAAATTCGAAAGTTTCAAGTTTGATCTTACGAGGTTCGGAACAAATATGGCTACAAACAATGGTTATAATAACAACAACAATTCTTCTCTTTTAAGGGCAATAGAGCAACTTTTAGATCATAAGATTGATGGGATTCATGATCAAATTGAAGGCATAAACAATTAGCTAGCTATCTGCAAATACAAGATGCTAAGTGGAGATGTTTTATATAAGATAAAACCCAAAAATGATGTGAAAGATCCAGAAGGACTTATGATGAGTGCAATAAAGAGCAAAAAGAAGAAGAGGAGTATGAATTTGAAGAGGAACAACTAAAATGTCAAAGATGTAGAGGTTACATGTACAAAGATCATAACTTAAAGCTTAAACTCCCCAATTTTGAATGTAAATGTGATCCTGAAGTTAACTTATATTGGATTCATAAAGCTAATTGTATGTTTGAGTATAAAGTCTTTTTAGACCAGGAAAGTTTTAATTAGGCTATCCTTAAGCTAACTGATTTAGCGAGAATTTGGTATAATAACTCACAACGTGAGGCATTAAGAAGGGAAAGAAGAAGAATTAAGACCTGGACTTGTTTAAATTGCTAGATCAAAGATAAATATGTTCCTAATAATTATAGGCAAGAGAATTATGTAAAGACAACAACTTTGAAACAAAATCACTCTATTAATGAGTATATTGATGAATTTGAGAAGTTAATGATGTTGAGTCCTATCAAGGAGGATCCAAATCAGCAGATGGCTTGATTTTTGGAGGGATTAAGTTTGAAAGTTAAGGATAAGGTGGAATTATAGCCTTATTATAACTATAACGAGTTGTGTAAACTTGCTTTGTATAATAATTGGAAGTCATTTCCACTATGGAAGAATCCTATGATGCCTTCTATTTCTTTCTCTTGGAGTTCTAAAGTTGATTCAAAAGAGAAGAAGTAAGATGGGAAAGGAAAAGGTACTTTGAACATGAGAAATCTTGATAAGAACAAAAGGAGATGTTTTAAATGTTATGGGTACAGGTATATTCAATCTGAATGTCCTTTCAAAAAAAATCATGACAATTTAAGAGTGTCAAAAGATCAATGCTTTGTTTATAGAGGAGGGCAAAAAGGAGTTAGGCACTGGGGGATATTACAAGGGGAGAGTGGAGGACATGGTTGAAGGTGACAAGGAAGGACTTAGTCTTATGATTTAGCATGTTTTGAAGTCTACTTCTTTAAGTAAGTTCCAACGTGAGCAGTTGTTTCATACGAGATGCAAGGTTGAAGGAAGGCTATGTAATGTGATCATTGATAGTGGTTCCTGTACCAATGTAGCTTCTATGATGCTCTTGGATAAACTAAACTTGTCTACTTCCAAACACCCAAGACCTTACAAAATTCAATAGCTTAAGGGAGTGATTTGAGGGTGACAAAATAGGTGCTTGTTTCCTTTTCAATTGGTAATAGGTATCATGATCAGGTACTTTGTAATATGATTTTGATAGATGCATTTCATAACTTATTGGGAAATTCATGGCACTATGATCAGAAACCTCAATATGATGAAGTCTCTAATTGCTACAATGTTGAGAAGGATGAGAAAAGACTTGTGCTTGCACCTTTATGTCCTTCTAGAGCATATGAACTGAGCATGAAGCAATCTAAAAGGGAGAATCTAATTGTTGGGAAGAGTGGGATTATTCAAGAATTTATTAAATTGCAAAAAGTTTATGTATTTGTTTCAAAGGAGGTCCTTGAAAATCCTATCAATTCTTACCCATTAGAACTTAAGTCTCTTTTGGATGATCATGCTGATGTGTTTCCTTATGATTTACCTCCAGGTATGCCTCCTATTAGAGGGATCAAAAGTCAAATAAACTTAATTATGGGTACATCTTTGCCTAACAAACATATAGGTGTAATCCAAAACAATCAATGGAGCTTCAATGACAAATCAATGAGCTTATGGAGCGTGGATATGTGCATGAAAGCATGTCACCATATGTTGTACTAGCTCTTCTTGTGTCAAAGAGAGATGGTTCGTGGTGGATGTGTATTGATATTCATACAGTGAACAATATTACCATCAAATATTTCTTTCCCATGCCTCATCTAGATGACATATTGGATGAACTCCATAATACTCAAGTGTTTTCGAAGATAAACTTAAGAAGTGGTTACCACCAGACTTGGATAAGAGAAGGTGATCAGTGGAAGACTACATTCAAGAATAAATATGGCTTGTTCAAATGATTGGTAATGTCCTTTGGTCTTACTAATGCTTCGAGCACATTTATGCGACTTATAAATGAGGTATTGCACTCTTTCCTTAGAAAATTTATTGTCGTGTACTTGGATGATATTCTAGTTTGTAGTAAGAGTAATGGGGAGCATATGCTGCACTTGAGAATGCTTTTCGACATGTTGAGAAGGGAGAAGTTATATGGGAAGATTAAGAAGTGCACTTTCATAGTAGTTAACGTCAGATTCATTGGATACGTTATGTCTAAGGATTTTATTTCTATTGATAACTTGAAAATTGATGTTATTAAATCATGGCCAACTCTTAAATACGGTAGTGAAGTGTGTAGCTCTAATGGATTGGCTTCTTTTTATTGAAGAATTATAAAGAACTTTAGTTCTATTATGGCAACGATTACCAAATGTATGAAGAAAGGAAAATCTGAATGGAGTGATTCTGCACAAAAGGCATTTGAATTGATTGAAGGGAAGTTGTGTTAAGCTCTTATCTTAGTTATTCCTGATTTTAACAAGCTATTTAATGTAGAATGTGATGCCAGTGGAGTCGGAATTGGGGTTGTACTTGTTCAACAAAAACATCCTATTGTTTATTTCAATAAGAAGCTTAATGGAGCTAAAATGAATTATTCTATTTATGATAAAGAGTTCTATGTGATTGTTTGGGCTCTTAGTTATTGGAGTCATTATTTACAACCTAAGCCTTTCATGTTGTATAGTGACCATAAATCATTTAGGCATATTAATGGGCAAAAAAGACTTAATCCATGTCATGCTAAGTAGGTCGAGTTTCGATTACTTTCTAATTGAAGTACAAAGATGGATGCTCTAATGTCGTAGCTGATGCATTGTCAAGGAGGTACTCTATGCTTGCAATACTTAATTCAAGGCTCTTTGGCTTTGAAATCATCAAGAATTTTTATATAAGGGATGAAGAATTTGCTTAATTATTTGAACTTTGCAAAAAAGGTGCATAGGATCAGTTTGTAATTCAGGATGTTTTTGCTTCAAAGGGAATAAATTGTGTGTTCCCAAGGGCTCTTTTCATTATTGATTCATGAAGCTCATAGCAGTGGTCTTGCAAGCCATTTTGGTTCAGAAGACTTGTGAAATTTTTCAAGAACACTTCTACCAGCCTCATAAGATTAGTGATGTGCAATCTATTATTAATCAGTGTAGTACTTGCCAAAAAACAAAGAGTACTTTTCACCAAAGACTTTATATACATCTTCCTATTCCCGAACAACCATGGGAGGATATTAGTATGGATTTCATTGTTGGATTACCTCACACACAATGTGGTAAGGATGTAGTTATGGTGGCTATAGATCATTTCTCAAAGATGGCTTGTTTTGTTGCATGTCAAAAAAACTGATGATTTTTCTCATATTGGTAAATTATACTTTAAAGAGATTATTGTCTTTGTGGGTTAGCAAAAAACTTTGTTTCTAATTGCAATTCAAATTTTTTGAGTCATTTTTAGGAGATGCTGTGAAAATTACTTAAAATAAAGCTATTATTTAGCACTACTCACCATCCATAAATTGATGCCCAAACTAAAGTTACAAATCACACTCTTGATGCCATGCTTCATGGACTAGTAAACCAACAAAGATTGGGATTTAAAACTTCCCTATGTTGAATTTGCCTATAATATATCTCTTACTCATGCTAATGGAGTATCTCTTTTTGAAGCTATTTATGGTGTGACTCCTTTCGTCCCCATGGATTTACTTCCTATTTCAAAGAAGACCGGGTGAGTATAGATGCAAAAGGCCAAGGTAGAGATAATGAAGAAGCTTCTTGAGAAAATTCACACAAAGATAAAGAAGGTTAATGAGAGTTAAGGTCCGTGCTAATCATTCTTGCAAACAAAAGAGCTTTTAGCCTGGTGATCTAGTTTGGATTCATCTTCAAAAGGATTATGGAGTTTCTGCTACTTTCATTGTTGATGATCTGTCTCCTTAATTAAATGAGGAAGATTTTAGGGCAAATGCTTCTCAAAAGGGACATAATGATGCTAGGACACAAGTAATTTGTGTTTAGGCCATTATATTTGAATTTACATGATAATTTTTTACATGAAGGTAATAGGTTTCAGAGTTTTACAAACAATGCAATATTTGGCTATACATGTGTGATTGCAAGTTTTGGATCTGAAACAAAGTGAAGCCTTATCTACTGAGCCTGAAATTTTTGGAGCATGCAGAGGACATGTAAAATTAGGGTTATATTAATTTTCATAATTTTGGAATTTTCTACAATTTGTTTTGGTCGTTCATTTAGACACTAAGTCTCATAGCTATAAACAGTGCATAGGACATGTTTTTGCCTTTTCAAAATTAGTTTCCTTATTCTTTCGATCTTTAGTATGATTCCATTGTTTCTAAGTTGTTTCCTAATAGTATTAGGAGTTTTCTTTCAGATCTTTAGGATGATTCCATATTATCTAGGTTGTTTCCTAATAGGATTAGGAGTTTTCTACTATAAATAGGGGTTATAAGGTGTATTTTTATGTGCGATTCAGAAATAAAAGTTCAGAATTTTTCCTCACAAAAAGACTTTTTCTTCACAAATTAGAAGTTGATTCCTTCGTTTTGTGTTGGTCTTTACTCCTGTATGGTTGGTGACACCCTTGAGAGCTTTATCAACCATTATGGTGCTTGGCTTTGTCAACTATTGTGGCGTTCTCCTAGTTTTCCCTTTGATTTTCAATATTTTCCATTCATTCAAATTAACCTACTAACATCATTTGCTTTTATTCTACCAAGTTCAATTGGTAAGCCTAGTTTATTCATCAATAATAAAGAGCCAAACCATATGCTTTTGCCGTTAACTCTTGTAACTTCTTGTCAATATTTGTTTCATACAGGAGCAACAACGCCAAGTGCATAACTTTTATCTCATGTGTGTATTGTGGATTAATTAATAGTTGAAGATAAGAAAAACACTATGAGCCGTTTGATTGAGTTCATTGGAGTAATTATCGTACAAATGGTTCATATTGTTAAAAACGTGTTTGCTTGCATGAGCATGACATGCATCATCCATATATTATGACCTTGCTTAAATTTACACCATTATTTTGATTTTATAGAATCAAATGTTTAAAGATAGCTCCTGTACCATAGATGAACACTAAATATTATGGATATTTTTATCGAGATTGATTGACCTTCATTTAATTTCTCACTTCAACTCTTCTATCATTTCCATGCACTTGTATGTAGTTTAGCATTTAATATGGTTGTCACTTGTTTATTTTGAACCATATTTAGCATCTAATATGTTGTAGAAATTGTTGTGATTGACTTCAGTTATTGTAATTACATTTAGTGATGGAAGATTTGAACAATATGAACAATTCCAATGATTGTATGGGAAAAAATGAAAAAGATGGGGTATAGAATGATATCATAGAGATGTATTTAATCTCATTAATGATTGAAGAAGTGAAGAAGCGAAATCAAACGATTACTACCTTTTCCAAATTTGGTTGGAAAAATATTAATGTAGGTATTCAAACAAAATTCAATAATGAGTATACTGATATTCAATTAAAGAAAAAGTATAATGGATTAAGGGCTAAATTGAAGAATTTTAAGAACTTACTCAAAGAAACATGAATCGATTACAACTTCTATACTGGTGAAGTTAATACTACAAATGAATGTTGGAAAAATTTATTTAAGATAAAATATATCTTTTTTTATTAATGTATCATGTTATATAATATTTATTCTCGTGTTTCTCTTTCATCATTATAGGTGTATAAAATGGATTAAAAATTTATGAAAAAATTAAGTAAGGAATTTTAAGAATTGTGTCATATTTTTGGAGATACTATTGTAACTGGTTTGTATGCACATCCATCAACTAAATCTCCATCAAATAGTAAAAAAGAGGAATATAGAAATGATGTTGATGAAGACTGCTCATATAATGAAAAGGAGATCAAGATATAAGTTATTCATCTAAGGAAAGAAATCTCTACGAATAAGAAGGCAAAGTAGACGGATTTTAAGATTGTAGAAGAGGTTTTGCTTATAACTGGTGAAAGATCAAAAAGGAAGAATGATTTACTTAAGAAAAAACTGAGTGAAACATCATCCACTACAGAGGATAGGTCTCAAGAATTTAACATAATAATGGAATGTTCAAATTCCTTAAATGAATTGGGTGTTAACGATATGCAATATGAAAAACCTGTGAAGGCTTTACATGATTCTCCACTTCATAGGGATATTTTTACGAAGATGACAGATACAAGAAAGCCGGATTAGATTATGTCGCTTTAGTTATATTTTCATGTTATTGTATATTAAATTCTTATTAATTTGAACTTTTATATTAAGCACTATTCCATAGTTTGAACAGTTTAAGTTTGTGTTTTATATTAATATTTGACTTACTTTTGAGTCTATATTTTGTATGAATATTTTTGGTCAATATTCAATTAAACCTTTTAATTGAATCTTTTATTAATTATTTAATGTTGGCATTGTAGATACATGAATTTTTTTAATCAAATTTCAAATCAGATTCTAATGATGAATTAAAGAAGGTAATCATTGTTTCTCTAGCTACGGGAGAGAACAAATATTTTCATTTACAAAAGTGACCATGTAGAACTTCTGCTATACTAGGTCATGATTGGATATTAGAACTTTTAAATAGGAATCCTATAAGGATTTATGGAAACTTAAGAATGAGAAAGATAATCTTCTTGAGCTTATGTGATAAGTTGAAGAGTTTAGGAGGCTTAAAGACAACAAGTCATTTAACTATGGAGAAAAAAGTCAAAATTTTCTTGATAACTATAGGACATAGTGAGACAACAAGAGTCAATGCAGAATGCTTTCAATATTCGACCTGGACAATTTTGAAATATTTTTGCAAAGTCTTCTATGCAATTAATTGTCTTGCAAAAAGAGTCATTACTCACCACCCTTTGCTAATATACCTCTTCAGATTCAACATAATTCAAAATTCTTTCCTAATTTTCAGGTACATTTATATATTTAATTACTATTTTAATTATGTCCTTATGATTAATAATTATTTTAATATATATTTTATTTTTTAATAGTATATAGGATCAATATATGGTATATATCATGTTCTGATCGATAAACAAATACCACACAAGTGTAAAAGAATTAATCTAACCTAAAATATTATGTGTTGCTGCTCATTTAACAAGCATTTTAGATATGTATTGACTGGATGGGAAGGTAATACAAATGACCCTCGAGTTCTTATAGAAATAGTGACAAATTTAGCGAATCAATTTCTTATATCTCTATAAGATATTATATTATTTTAATTAAACATAGGAATTACGAACCATTTTTAATATCTTTGTGTTAATATTATGTTCTTTATATGTTAGGTAAGTTCTTTTTGGTTGATCTAGGCTACAACAATATGCCTAAATTTCTTTCACTATACCAAGGTGAGAGATCATTTGTGAGGATATAAAGGAAAAGAAAAACCTCAAAGTCTACAGGAATTATTTAACTACAGGCATTCTTCATTAAGAAATGTTATTAAAAGATTTTTTGGCGATCTAAAAGTAAGATTTTTTATACTTAAAAGCATGTCAAGTTATGATATCAAGAAACAAAAATATGTCGTTATTACTTGTTATGTTATACAAAATTATTTTAGAATGTATGGATAAAGTGATGAATTATTTGACAATTGTGTTGAAAATCAAAAACAAATTAGAGAAAGTGAAAATGAAGATGCAAGTTTTCAAGTAGAGTATATTATCACTCTAGCACAACTTTAATATATGTCTTAAAAGTGAGATGAAATTGGTAAACAAATGTGAAATGATTATATTAGTTATAATTAATTTATGTTTCTTTTTGTAAATGACAATAGTAATATGTTTTAAAGAATTATAATATAATGGACATCTTTTATTGATTAGAATGACTTACTATAATTTTCTAAATTATAAAATTTTATTTCATACAATTAATGTGTAAATTTTTTAATTATATTAATTTGCATATATTTTAATTTTAGATATATTGATAATTAATTAATTTTAAAACATAATATATTATATTAAAATTATTGACATGAGAGTATAATTATAAAAATAAAAACAAGATGATAAAATCAAACATATTTTGTTTTTTGTTCTTTATTACAAATCTCAACTAAACAGGTTTTGTTTTCAATTTTTATATTAGAAATTTCAACCAAACAAATTTTTGTTTTTTAATTAAAACATAAACCAAAAACTAAAAACTACAACAGAAAAATAAAAATGAAATTAAACAACCTCAAAAAAAGTCGTAGTATAATTATAAAAATAAAAACAAAATGATAAAACCAAACATATTTTGTTTTTAGTTCTTTATTATAAATCTCAACCAGGTTTTGTTTTCAGATTTTATATTAAAAATTTCAACCAAACAAATTTTTATTTTTTAATTAAAAAACATAAACTAAATTATACAACAAAAAAACATAAATGAAACTAAATATCCTCAAAAAAAGTCGATTCATAAATATAAAAATCAACTTATCTGTAATAATTCATTTTTCACTTTCTCAATATGGCCAATCTATAATCGTAAAATCATTAGTTTCAACCCCTCGAGCAGGTATCCAAACGTGTTTTTTTAAATCAGAATAAGACCTTCCCACGCACTTGACCCTCACTTTTTAGATTATATGCAGACTAATCCAATGTAGACTTATTCAGCTAAGCCAACATTATATGCAAATATAACAATGACATCAATCACTCTTATGGATACCGGACTGTATCGGTTGGTACGTACTGTATCGAACCAAAATTGGTACGGTATATTGAGTTTTGGTACTAAGTTTAAATACCGATCAGTACAGGCCAGTATTTAAAATACCTACCAATATCAAAAGTTTTAAAAAAATTAGAAGACTGTTTTGCAAAATTTTTAAAATTTGCTTCCCTCCCTCCTACCCTCTTTTTTTTCAAAGTTTTTAAAATAACAATAATAAATATTTTTATTACTAATAATAATTATAAATTAAATAAAGCTTAAAAATAAATTATGTTATTTTTAT
>JANITW010000009.1:18262886-18276452 GCA_027564335.1 Erythroxylum williamsii | reverse complement strand
TTAACACAATTCAACCCCCCCTTCTTGTGTATCTTGATCATATTATTGTTCAATATATTAACGTGTGATTCACTTCAGTGTTCAGTAGGTAAGTGGTGAAGAAATCCTTTAGAGTTGGAGATTTGTGAGATAAAGTTGATAAGTTACTCTCAATTGCATGAAAAATGGCATTTTCGTGTTTGTTCATAAATACTGTGTTGTTGGGGGATGAAAAATCTGGTTATAATGTTAATTTAGTGTTTTGAATGATCATGAGCGATTGGGTGTTGTAAAATATTGAAACGTTGAAAATCTGGAAAATGTTCATTGAGTGTGATTCAGTCTATTAGCCATAATGTTTCCTCTAGTTGCCTAAATGAGAAGATTCTTAATTTGGATTAAACTAGAGATATATGGCTACATTTCTTATGAAGATATTGAATTTTAGTTCTATCTCTAAAAGCCTCAAAATTTCATGAAGTTATGAAGTTGGTCCAGTACATCGTTGTGTGAATGGAAAATTCGTCTTTGGATTTTAAGGGCCAATTTGGGATTGATATAAAGAGATTTTAACCAAGATACCTTCTGGAAAGTTGTAGATCTTTCTTTTATCTTTCCAAAGTTATATAGTATGAAAATTTTGGACATTGGAGTCAAAAGTTATGACCCTTATAATTGGAGACGTTTTGGGGAAGAAAATGAGATGGAAGAAATGAGACGGAAGAAATGAGATGGAAGAAAATGAGACGGAAGAACCGGTGTCCAATGAGGTTACTCCTAAATAGTATGAACCGGTTTTATTCTACTTAACATTCTTTAGTATTTTGATGATATTTTAATCTGTAGGATTCCAATTGAGGTTATTTTTGATTTGGAGTAAACTAGAGCAATAGGGCTACAAATCCCATGAAGAAGCTTAACCTTGATTCAGTTTCTAAGGTGTTCAATTTCTAGATGGAAGTTGTATATAATAAACGGTTTTTGATTAAGAATAGTTCAAAAATGTTTGAGATATATCTTCCATATTATTAACCCAAATTGAGTGATTTTGGTGTCAATAGAAAAATAAGACATAAAGGAACATTTTTCTAAAAGATAGTATGATCAAATTACCTCCGTTTGACCTTCTTATTGTATGTGAATAGTAGACCCGAAAGGGTATTTTGGAAAGTCTAAAAGTAAGCTAGTGAGTAATGAATTGTGATTTCAATGGTTCTAGTGAGGCATAAACCTAATTGTTATTTATACTTAGATGATATTTGATATGGGGATAGTGTTGTGAAGAATTTATGGAGTGATACCCGAGATTATCATGAACATGCATTGTACATGATTCATTTCATACATGTGCATAACTCTTAATGGTGCAAATTGTGATATCGTGTATGCTATTTGTTATAAAGGAGCAACTGGAACATCAACTTCCAGACGTTGCCGGATCTTCCAGGCATTAGCTTCGGGAGTAACCTGTGGGTAACCTAGATGATCTCACTTAATTACTTATTTGCCTAATTCATGTTTTGAATGATAAATGAATATATGTGATTGTGGATTCCAGACAGAACGTCTGATGATTGTGTAAGGTAGATTGAGATATTGAAGTGTTGAATGTATGTGAATGTGAAGACGTATATCCTTATAATATGGTTGATTGTGGTACATGCATTTCATACATGAATGCATAATCAGATAATGGCAGTTGTGACCAAAGTAGCCACCAATTATAGCTTAAAGCTTAACAAGTGAAACTGAGCCTCGAGCTCACAAGTGATTCTGAGCCTTAGGTTCAACGTTTAATGAGCCCTATATGGGACAGTTCAGGCACTTGATCACAACAACTTAATAATTGAAAAAGTGTCTCATAAGCATTTCATATGCATCTTATTAAGTATGTTTGATTGATTGAAATGTAGAACTGCTTATGCTTAAGTGAAAACGTGTTACTCACGTGAAATGCCAAATTGTGAATTAGTTGTGATATGAATTGATGTGTTGCATGAATTGAGTGAACCATCGATGATGGTTATCTCATTGAGTTTGTAAAACTCATCAAAATTGTAACATTGTCTTTTTAGGACCGAGGGACCACTCTAGCTTTTGAGAGGCTCTAGTGCTGTGTAGATTGTGATTGGCAAAAAAGTCATGGATCAAAGGTTGGTCAGCTGGGACTTTTGGAAATATTAGTTAGATTGTACATAATTTCCTCATTCATGTAGTACTATTGTATTTGGTTTTGATGATGTACATATGGAAATTATTGAAAGACACAATGTAGACTTTCGATTTTTTAGAAAAGAAATGAGGAAAAGTTGGTTTCAAAAATATTGTGATTTCTTATTATGCTTTATAAGTGAATTATGATACCATGCCATATGAAGTGAATGTAGTGATTGAACATAGCTCGTCCTTATCGTAGGATATGTACCGGAATGACCTTCAGGCGTCCCGGTATGTACCTTGCAGTAAGGGGGCGCTACAATTCAGTGGTATCAGAGCATGGTTTGGCATCTGTTGGGACATATGGGAATGTTAAGCATAAAATATCGTGAAAAATGCAGATAAGGATCGAAGTTATTATTTGTTATAGGTCGTCCGCTCTAGGTGATCAGATTGATCAACCAGCTGACCAAGGATCGGTAGGAGCCAGTAGGGAGTCCTCGGTACCTCGATCGGAGGAGATGCCTCCTAGAGTTCTCGAGAGAAGGGAGAGGAGGTATGATAGGCTACAGAAGTAGGGAGTTGTAGATTTTTATGGTAGCATAGATCCAGCAAAGGCCGAGGGATGGTTAGAGAGGATAAAAATGGTATTCGATCAGATGGACTGCGAGCCTGATGAGAGGTTCGACTATATGTCTTTACTGTAAGGCCCAGCTTACCAGTGGTAGAAGATTGTCCTAGGCAGTACCACCAGGCCTTGCCAATTGAAGTGGGAAGACTTTCTGAGGGTCTTTAGAGATAACCATATGCCTAGGATCTATCTGGACATGAAGATGCAGGAGTTCTTGGAATTGAAGTAAGGTAGGATGTCAGTGGCTGAGTATAAGAACAGATTCAATGAATTAATGGGTTAGGCTACTGCTTTGATCCCTACAGAAGAAGACAAGTGCAGGAGGTTTGAAAATGGGCTTAATATGGATATCAAAATAAGGCTGGCACGGTTAGATATGGGTACTTTCATTGAGCTGAGAGCTGCTTCAATTAGAATTGAACAGCTGATGAGGGAGAAACAAGCCAAGATTGTGCAAGGTCCAGAGGGGAGAGGTCTAGTGAGAGTCAGGCCAGTTCTGGTGGGGGCTATAGCAAGCACCAAAACAGAGCGTTCAGATCATCAAGTGGATCTAGGTAGTCAGGAACTGGGCAGAGGGGTAGGTTTCCACAGACTGGTGATCGAAGGAGTACGACTCTGAATCAGTTTCCAGTTTGTGAGCACTGTGAGAAAAGGCATAGTGGTGAGTGTTGGAGATTGACTGGAGCTTGCCTTAAATGTGGCTCCATGGACCACCAGATTAGGGATTGTCCTGTTACCTTGGGGGATCAGTCTGTTGTTAGTGGGCGATCTGGGAGTAATACCACAGTCCAGTAGAGCAGAGGTGGTGGATCTGGACAGAGAGGCAGAGGTAGAGTTAGAGGGAGAGCTGGGAGTTCTTTCATGAGGACTGAGAGGCGGGGCAACCGATCACAGTCCCAAGCCAAGGTCTATGCCATGACTAGGCAGGAGGCCCAAGACTCACCAGATGTGGTAGCAGGTGCGCTTCTTATTTATGACTTTGAGGCTTTTACATTGCTAGATCTAGGATCCACATACTCCTTTATCGCACAGCATTTGGCATGTAGGTTGCATTGTGATAGGGAGTTATTGCAGTATGGATTGGAGGTGAGTACGCTAATAGTCAGTACTACAATTCTAGGAGAGGTTTGTAAAGGATGCCTAATTAGGATAGATCAAGCAATTTTGGAGGTAGACCTTATTATATTACAGTTGAGGGAGATAGATGTAATCCTAGGCATGGATTGGCTCATTGTCCATAGGGCCATCATGAACTGTTACACCAAGGAGGTATTACTATAATCTCTTGATCAGCCAATGGTAGTATTCAGAGGAGTTAGTCAGGCAGTGTCAGCTAGGATGATATCCTTCATGAGTGCATTGAGGTTGATGCAGGGAGGATGTGAGGCTTATCTGACCCACATTATTGATACAAGGGTTGAGTAGAGCGTACAGGACATTCCAGTAGTTAAGGAATTCCGAGATGTATTTCCCGAGGAATTACCTGGTTTACCATCAGATCGAAAAACAGAGTTCACAATTGATCTGGTTCCAGGTGCTGCTCCTATATCCATTCCTCCATATAGGATGGAACCTGTGGAACTGGAGAAGCTGAAGGCTCAATTGCAGAAGTTATTGGAAAAGGGTTTCATAAGGCCCAGTGTTTCACCTTGGGGAGCTCCAGTGTTGTTTGTGAAGAAGAAGGATGAGACTTTGAGATTGTGCATCGATTATAGGCAACTGAATTAGGTGACCGTGAAGAACAAGTTTCCGTTGCCTAGAATTGATGACTTGCTTGACCAGTTGCAGGGAGCTCAGGTATTTACTACACACTTTCATGACATTGTGTCATATGCAAACTTAAACTTTAACCTTAAGCGGACTTTCGATCATCCGGACACATAGCTAAATTTGAATCTGCATTCCCTACAAGGTTTAGTCTGTTGACTTTTCTTTATGTCAACATGTAATCCTTAATTCCCTTTAGTATCTCAACACTCACTAGACTGCTTTACAATGGTCTACAACTAGATTAACCAGATATTGATCAAACAATCAAATAGTGAACGTAATGTCCTACCTAGTATATAGTTGAGCATATATCAGGCTATCAACCGTACTAGATTACAGAACATTCCTCATAAACTCTCTCTTTACTTTATTCTTTGGATACTGTACCAAAGATTAGATCTTACCATGAGAGATAGGTACTACGACAGGTTTACTGTTAACTGTATTAACCTCTATAATACGTACTCAATGTATGCATTCTATGAGAGATTTGAAGAGTATTGAGATTTGTCCTGGTGAACCTGAATACCTAGGATAGAAGATGCTACACCAAGATCCTTCATGTCAAAGTTCTTGACTAAAACTTGCTTAACCTCATAAAACATGGTCAAGTAATTTGACCTAATCAATATATCATCCATATGGAGTAATAGGAAGATAACTTTGCTCCCCTTGACCTCATAGTACAAGCACTTTTTTTATTTTTATTTTCCATGAAACCGAAAGAGGCTAAACCTCATCAAATGTAAGGTATTACTTTTGAAAGGTTTGATATAAACCATATATTGGTCTGTATGACTCACAAACCATGTCAGTTCCTTTTGGATCCTGGGATCCTTCAGATTGTACCATATAAACCACTTCATAAAGGTCTGTACTCAGGAAAGTGATTTTGACAGCCATCTAATGTAACTTTATATCATCATGTTCTTTAATCACTCAAAATATATCCTCCGAGGATACGTAAGAAAAGGTAATGTAAAGTCAACCTTTCTCTCTAAGTGAACCATTAGGCAACTGAGCGAGCCTATAAACCGCTGAACTTTATCTTGAAATCCTTTAGGTCCAAAAACTTCATTTACAACTGATGAGTTTGTAGTTCCGCTACAATTCAACTAGCTCCTAGACCTTACTATGCTTCATGGCTTGCATCTCGATATTCATTGCATCCTACCACATATCCGCATTAGGTCCAGAAACAACTTCCGTAAAAGTAACTGGATCTGTAACATGTCTAATAGTATAGTCCTTTACATCTGATAGACTATGTAATCAGATGGGATAGCAGGTCATCTGACTCTAGTGGATTCACTTAATTGTATTAGATCTTGTACCCCCAAGAACCTCTGTGCCTATAAGTATAGGTTCTTGTTCCTGTACAGGCATGGTACAAAGACCTAGATCCACCAGATCTAATTGTATGAATAGTAGTTACATTATAACTGTAGTATCCGCCCTGCTATCATCCGAAGGGTTAATAGGCCCACCATCATCATAGATATTGTATTCCAGAAACTTAGCTATTTGTGATTCCACTATTTCGGTCCCTCTTTCTCTACAGTAAAAGCTGTGGCCTTAAAGTGGTCAAGATATTTTACTAAATAGCAATGAACACAACAAGCATGCAATCTATCTTTATAAGGATTAAACTATCTCAGTAGGGCAGCCCCATGTACTAATGTGTGCAAGGTTGGGTTTCCAAAATTTTAAATAATTAGATAGATTAGTCCTATTCTACATTGACTTCTACAAGTCCTTTAGGGTGTAGTTATGCCTTTTAAAAACACACTATTTTGCTCAGAACTACTCGACATAGTGAATTAAGTCACTATTCTAACTAATTCTAAATATCTGACAAACAGATCTTTTAAAGTCCTGAAATACCATGTTTTCCATGATATTCTCCTCCATGGTCAAATCTGACTATCTTGATGAATTTTTCCAATTGGTTTTTAACTTTCAGTGTTTAAGCAAGAACACATAACTGTAATAGGAATAATCATCAATAAATGTTATAATACATTTAGAATTGCACTATGCGACTGTATAAGGTGTACCAATATCTTTATGTATCATACTCAACAAGTCAAAAGCATGAGTTGATCTCAATATCCTTATTAATTAACTTACCCCTGTAACAGTCAGTAAATATTCCCAGATCATCATAATATAGAATTGAGAAATGCTTTCCTTAATCAATCTCTCAACGGTAGCTCTGGAAATGTGGCTTAAAATTTTATGCCACACCATGTATGACTTCTCATTCATCAAATCCATTTTATAACTTTTTTAGCATGCTGCAAATAAGCATTTATCTAATTATGGGTAAGAAACACTCTATACAAACCATATGACAAGAAAGTTGTACCATTATGTTTTACATTAAACAATAACTATATATATATATTATTTCCACCTCTTTATTTCTGTGAACCATCAGTTTCTCCTTCCCTTTATTTGGCTTTATCCTGGATATGAACCTTTGCATTATGGAAACACCTTGATCAGATGCTCCACTAAATAGCCACCATGTACTTAATATGACTATTGCAAGTTAGATTCATAATTGACTAGCCAATGAATAACCTAATGGTCTCAGTCTTTTCTTTTAAACCTCACATTATGGTTTCTTTATGTCCCTAGGACGTTTATCAGCACTAATTTGACCAACTTCAACACATGGAGAAGATTCGAATTTTTTACCTACGAACTTAGCAAGCTTCATCTTTGTATTCCCTTAAGTTGCTTTGAGGGTTGTAGGAGTAGCAAACTTGAGTTTCTCCTCCTCAACATCACAATAGGCTATCAAAGCATTGAAGTCCCAACATCTTCAATCTATTGTAAATTTGAATTATTCTTAATATGTACTCCATTACTCCCCTTTTCTCCCGTATACCTTATGAAGAATAATACCTTCATCAAGGCACTTGTCTCAACACTAGATGAGACTGTATACCTCTGGGAGACATTATCAAGAAACTCGTTCGTTATATCTGTGTCCAGAAGTCCACTTAGCAGATGGTTAGGAATGGATCTCTTAATGGTCATCAAATTGAAAAGGTGAATTCAAGATGATAATCTTTAAATCAGCACAAATGTAGGACAATAGTGGTACTCAAAGTCATTAAATAATATCTTTACTGAAAATTCGATCACACATATTATGAAATACCTGTGGGCTGAATACATAATATATACAACTAGAACTTCACGCATAAAAGCGATCAGAGTACAAATCATCAACTCTAATGACACTACCACCTGTGGGTGATTAGATCATTCAAGCAACGACTTTCCTTTATCTAAGGTCTTTATGCACATTTCAAAATCTCATGTAAGGCCAACACTTGTAATAACCAAACATGAGACTAGAGACGTCCCCTAACGTGTAAGCAAAACAATTCAAAATACTAACTTGAAAGGCCATTGTGATGACTACATCCTCATCAGCACTCAAAAAGTCCACAAATATAAGGGATACATCTTTATGTTATCCTCACATTCTTTACGGGCATATAGCAGGTGACAATGTAACATCAATAAATGAAAAAATATGAATGCACAGACTCATTGTCACACACTCGTGCTGAAGACATTATCTGAAAACTTCATTTGAGACTTTCATAAAAGAAAATCTCAGTAGAGTGACTATCATGTGTCACCGGATACTGAACTACCCTCCCAAGATACAAGAACCTAATGTATCTCCCTTATAGCAAGTTTTTTGCACGAAAATTCACAAAAAATGGCTTCAAAGTGTCTCAATTTCTTTTTTGATCGACTATCATGCAATCTCGAACACCGAACATGATACTCGAGACACGAAAATCTCATATATTTCTCTCATATGATGTCCGAAGCATGAAAATTCACTCGAAATTAGATTAAGAATACCTTAATTCATTTTTCTAGAGCTAAACTTTAATTTATTACTAATGTAATAAATCCAAAGAAATAGAAAATTTTTTCTTTATAAATTTTCCAGACCCGAAACTAACCCAAAACAATCCTAGGCACCCTTATGGTGAATTTGGAATTTTTATGTTTTATGTTTTTATTTTTCGAAAATTACTGTAGATCCGTATGGCTGACGTTAGCATGACATCAACCGCTGACATGCACACATGTCAATGCCCGTGCACTTGAGCCACTCGTACGTTGCATGCGTTAGTGTCAACATGCTATGACTCGAACGCGCTGTCACATACCCTTCATCCGGCTTGCCACATGGACGTCCCAGATGCACGTAACCGTTGTCACATGCTCATGGGAGTGCGGGTCGAGAGTCGCCAGTTGCACGTGCTCGCTGGAGTGATGCGTCAGCGTGCGGTCCATACGCCCGTTGTATCGCGCACTATAGCGACGATGTTCAGTTTCTTGGGACTTCGTTTTTCACTCCGTTCGGCCTATTTTCAACCTTTTTTTCATAACTAGCCTTATGTATACTACTTTTACATAATTATATACATAAAAACTGAAAAAACGATTCAAAAATAGAGAAAAATCATATGAGATGAAAAATAAAAAAATCTTCATTTCTGACAATTCGATCACACTCTGATGCCACATATAATACGTAGTATAGACCTTATTACGCATCCCAGATCTACATGAAAAGATTAAAAACGAAGGTAATATGAAATACCTGATTTCGGTTCCATCTCTAATTCTGATGACGAGTCCGAGCTCCAAACGATCACGAATCTCCCCGAACCTTTTATGGAAAGTGCTCTCCGATTCACGGGCTAAGTCTTTTTATAGTTTTCTCAATACGTAAGTTTTCTTAACGGGTCAGAAATTTCTTATACTTACGACTGATATGAGCAACTGCAGAAGACCTTAATCTTTATATAACTTCTATATCGAACTTTCCCATTACAAGGTCAATATGAGTCCGGTCTATACTATTTGGGATCTATTTTTCATCCGAATTTTGACCCATTAATCTAGATAATTTATTAGGCCATTTATTATCTTTATCTGGATTAAATTACGTAACTTAACCGATAGTTTATTTAAAAATAAAAATACAATTAATAGTTGTCCAACTTTACAAGATTGGACAAAATTGTATAAATAGAAAAATAATATAACATTACCCATAAAACAATCATATCCGAGTCACTGGGCTTCTAATCTTTCTCTATGTCAAATAATATGCCGCCAAAATCAGCTGTACTATCAACTTTCTAAGTTTCAAACACCCTTGTCGTTCTGTGTTCAGTTATGATTTTTCTGACGAAGGCATTGAGACCAATTTCTTACCCCTCTCCGTCACACCTTGCAAGTCAAGCAAGCTAAGAACAGGAAGGCGATCACTCTAGTTGAAAATGCCTAGCAACTTATAGCCTTCACTGACTATGTTCTCAAGCTCTAAACCATCTTCGAAACTGTTAAACTTGTAGCTTCTACTGAATACGGTCATCATCACATTGTCCAAAATGAAGCAACTTTCACCAACTTTAGACATGGAATCATTAACCTCCTCAGCTATCTTTACACCCATTTCACGTCTAAAAGGCTCGAAAGCACCTATTCTCATGGGATTAAATGAATGAGTTGACGAGATTCTTCTCCAGTTGCGTCGACAATACTCATTGTATGGTCTAAAACCTATGTAGCACGGACACGGTAAAATGGAGCCGTGTCTATGTGTCGGACACATGTTTGTGTCTGACACTCACTGACGCGTGATGGACACGTGCCCGACACATGTCAGAATTAAAAAATAATTTTTATCGGCTCGAATACATCAGAATTAAAAAATAATTTTTTTGGCTCAGATATGTCTGAAGACTGCTCGGACATAACTTAATAGAATATATGCTCCGTATTTTTTAAGAGAGGCTTATAAGGTACTAAATATGTGTGAACTATCAAAATGTTGAAAGTCTTGAAACACATTAATCAATATATATCATCTTATAAATTCTAAATTTTTTATGAACTATCAAAATGTTGAAAGTCTTGAAACACATTAATCAATATATATCATCTTATAAATTCTAAATTTTTTTAAATTCTACACCAAATTTTACTATTTTAGTGTCCTATATCCATGTCACGTGTTCGTGTCTGTATTCGTTATTCTTAGTCCAAAACCCATTACCCTATAGAAAAGCAACTCGTATGCCGACTTTTTCACAGGCCTATAAGCAAAAGAGGTAGTGTTCAAAACATATCCTTGCCAGTTTCAACGTCAATTGAAATCACAAACCAAGTGGAACCCACAGAAAAGGCCATCAAATGCTGGGCTTTGAATCTCTCAGCAACTTTAGCAAGAACACGACGTGGTAGTTGCTCGAGTGAACACATCCAAAAACCCAGCCGAAGACAAATTAGACGGACCAGGAATAGTAGACAAAGCTTTTGGACAAGCTCTTGCCCATGCTAGCCCACCAGAGGACAACCGCAAAGCAAACATGGCAACAAAAGCCGACACAGCTTGCGAGAATAACCAACACTCACCAAAACAGCAACAACACTGGAAGAATCACGTCTCCGGCATTACAATAGCATCCTTGAATACCATGAAAATACAAGAGCAGGAAAACGATAGCATACTGCAACAGGTGTGAAGCTTCTTAACTGTTGAAAGAGACTAGCTTAATGCTGGAGGATGTTAAATGTAGCGAATAAGGGATAAAAACTTAAAGAAAAATCTCATGAAGCTTATAAAGATTGTTGCTTGATGAATATATATGAATGAGATAGTCTGTCACAAGAGAAAATGAAAAGATGAGTATACGATGAAAATTTTTGTCTTATTTAAAATGCTGCGTTTAAATGGAACTACTTTCGTTTAAACGCAGAACCAAAATGCGGTATCTATCTAAAAACACAATGTTTAACATGTCTTATTTTACAATTAGCTAGCTGTATTAATTAGCTAATTCTATTAACTGATTGATGAGTAAATTATATTAGCTGTTTATTATTTAATATTTGATAAAATTAGATATTGGGTATTAGCTGTTTATGTGTAAAATAATTTATAAGAATATAAATTTAAAAAATTTATAAAAGTATGAATATTATATATGTTAATATTTGTTAAATATTCTTATATAAATTTAGATTTTAGATATTTAATTATACAAAAATTAAGTTTATAACTCTAATAAAAAATATAGAATATAATAATAATAACAACAACAACAACAACAATAATAATAATAATAATAACAATAATAACAATAATCCAACATTAAATTTTCTATTAATATAAATAATGTAGCAAGGCACATCATATTATTATTTTTCATATAATATGTATCAATTTTATTATTTAATAAATTAAAAATGACTTATAAGGATATCACTTAAAAATTTATAAAGTCACGATTAAATATTTAATTTTATAAAACTTAAAATTTTGACAATAATAAAATAGAAAAAAATTAAAATTTATAAAAAATTTACAAATGTTTCTAACCTATAACTATATAAAGGGTAAATTTGATTTTTAATACTTAAAATTTTAGGTTAAAGGGTAAATTTGACTTTTAATACTTAAAATTTTAGGTGATTGAAGAAAACGCTCCTACATAGGAGCATTTTCATCAATAGTTGTTTATGTCAAATTAACTATTGAAAAAGCTACCTATCAAACATTTTTTTATGGTTGTTTAAAAAGTCAAACAACTTATGACAATAGCTTATTGGTTCTCTACCAAATAAGCCTAAACTGGGATCAATTTTACTTTTAAAAACTCCACGTCATCATCTAATTCTCACTTTAATTTTTTTAAAAAAAATTTACATACCGTCATTAATTAACGGAGGCTTAATATTAAGGGGGTGTTTGGTTTGAGGGTTTGAGAATAAAGGAATGGAATAATAGTAAAAAATACTGTTTGTTTTGGGGTTTTCAATTCCAAGGGAATGGATTTATTCCCTTAAATTTGGGAATCCACCAAACTCCCCAAAAAGGTGGGTATCAAATTTTCATTCCAATTTGGGAATCCACAAACCATCGAACAGCCGTCTTCTCATCTTCTCCTGCTATCTTCTCTGATCGGGTTTCCTCGCTGTTGCCAGGTATCTGCTCTATTGTCACGTTATCTGCTCTATTATTGCGTTAAAAAAGACGTTCCAATCATTTTATAGTTGATTTCCAGTAGGATTTTTCCATAGAAAGCTATTTTTTTTTATATCCATGCATTGGGTCTCGAGGACATGGGAGATCGTGATACAGGTCGTGATATCTCTATGTTCATAAAGTTCACTTTTTATGTATATGTACAGGTCGTGATATTGTTTTATGCTTTCATACATGGGAGATCGTGATTTCCAGTAGGCAATGCTTTTATACTTTCACTTTATACACTTTTGCTTTATACTTGAATAGCAATTTATACTTGGGAGATCGTGATTTCCAGTAGGCAATGCTTTTACACTTGAATAGCAATTTATACACTTGTTGCTTTATACTTGAATAGCAATTTATACTTGGGAGATCATGATTTCCCGTAGGCAATGCTTTTACACTTGAATAGCAATTTATTCACTTGTTGCTTTATACTTGAATAGCAATTTATACTTGGGAGATCATGATTTCCCGTAGGCAATGCTTTTATACTTGAATAGCAATTTATTCACTTGTTGTTTTTATGTCCCAGTCACATATTTCATAACTTAATGACATTAGAATCTAACATTAGCTACCTTTAATTTCGATGTAGAACATTATGGCACGTACCCCTATCATAAGTAGACGACGCAAATTAATTCAAAATGTTCGGATTATGGCAACATTGGTTAATGTATTCAATCTAGTTTTTGTTACTTGGTATAAAATGTTATTGATGCATTTGCACATTACGAGACCCCCATTGAAAATCAAAGAAGAAATCAAGCATGAAAGAATGAAATGGATGTTTAGGCTCACAAAACAATCTGATACAATTTGTATTAGTGAGCTCCGAATGGATAGACGTACATTTGGTATACTGTGTGAGATGGTAAGAGATATTGGAGGGGTAAAGGACACTAAGAACTCTTCATTAGAGGAAATAGTTGCTTTGTTT
>JANITW010000009.1:18247061-18262786 GCA_027564335.1 Erythroxylum williamsii | reverse complement strand
TCCCATTAATGCAACAAACCAAACAACATTATTGGTATTAATACAGAAACCCAAGTTACAAACCAAACATCATTTTTCAATTTTTCATACCCATTCTCATTCTCTTCTACTATTATACCCATACCCATACCCATACCCAACCCCATGCTCAAACCAAACGCCCCCTAAATATTACATCCTTTTAGAATTTATTTGTAACATTTTTCAAACATTTTAATTCATTGTGAATATTTAATAAGCCCTATAACTCATTTTAAGCACCCTAAACGTTACAGAATTGTTTTGTTTTGCTCATTTAGCCGAGACAAAAAATCTGCTTCTTATTAATCAAATTAGAAAGCGAAAATCTGTCATCCCTTTTATCAAGCCCAACAGAAATTGTATGTCCCAACAAACAATCAATCTTCATCGAACCCCAACGCACCAAATACTACAATCCGTTGAGTAAAATCAAAGCCCCCCATTGATGGAAAAACAGAAGCAGCACAGAGAGGGAGAGAGAGAGATCAACAATCCCACAGCAATTGATCTCTTTAGCAATTTTAGAAAACAAAGGTTAACCTTCTAAGAATACGTGATCTGATAAAGCATTACCATTTATTAGACATAATCTCGGAACATCATACAAGCACACCAACAATGCTTCATTTTCAATTGAAGAGAATCCAGACATACCAATACACAGGTGCAACCACCAGAAACTTGATTATTTTACTTGCATTATATGCTACGTTTCTCTAATATATAACAATAGAAAATATAACCACAGAAGAAAAGCAGCGCAAAGAAGATGAACCCTCCAGACTCAAATCTCGTTCGCTATGATGAGTTTTTTAATTGACAGACTATAGACTAAATCCAAGTCCGTCCAGAAAGTTGCAATACGTTAACAAATTGGCCAAAACCCTTCACCTTCCTCTGTGGTTGGACATCGTCTTTTTCAGAAAGGTCGTTGGTAACCTCCTATATTAAACAAAGTATGGATGTATGCAGCATCACTTACAAAAGGGAAGTGAGCATAACCACCAGCAAGAGCACACCCTATACACTGCAACAAGATCACGATGTACGCTAATCCAATCCCAGCCCAGTAATGCATCCCAAACCTACCATTATAGTGTATTAGAGGCATAAAATTGCTAGTATACCAGACAATCTGCAAGGCTGTTTCAAGTAGCATGCCCATCATAAGGTGGAATCTAAAGTAGTGAGGCCATTCTTTATTCTTCACAATGCCAATGTAAGCAAAATAGATATACAGCATTGAGAACCACACCGGTAATCTCGAGATTGCTCCTGGCACATAAAATATCAGATCTTCCAACCAATTGTAATGTCCTAAGAAGGGTTGGAGGTAATACCCTGCATCTGACAGCTGCAGGGCTATCAAATATGGTATACATGCCAATGTTCTCCACCACCATTCTGGCTTCTCAGTTATAACAGGGCAACGGAAACTGAAATAGTCATTCTTGCATGCTCTGGAAGGATCTAGGAGTCTTTGCTTTCTAGGTGAGATGGGGCACATGTTAGGAAGACCATCTTGACCTCCAAAAAGTGATGTTGATGTAGAAAAAAGGTGTGAAAATGGTTTACCTGCCAATTACAAGAAAACCAAAAGCCTGATCTAAATGCTTCTAAGAATATTTGTTAGCAATGCCATTTTTTTTTCTTTTTGCTGAAAGTACTGTTGTTTAATCTCAACCAAAAGTAGTTTTCTCTCAAACAAATTACAAAAAATACTCAAATTTCCACTCCCTGTTTTTGCTTAATGGTTGCTTAATAAACCAAATGCATAAATTCATGGAATATAACAAATATCTGTTCATGGAGTTGAGGATTTCTCATAGTCTAAGAGTATAACCATATGTCCTGTCCTTATTTCTGTTGAAAAACTTGGACAGATACAGCCTATGTATAGTTTATTGGCTCCTAAAAAGAGCATGAAATTGAGCATATGTGGCTACATGAGGTACCATAACAGACAGCTTCTTCAACTAATATGTGACCGATATTCTTTTCCCAACCATACTATGCATTCACACTCCAACTAGATATTTTGAAGGTATCTCTTCCAAGACCTACATCCACTAGTATACACCAAGTTCCTCCAGGATTAATTCATACTCACATTAACACCAAACACTAACTCAGGGATCAAATGCTTAGAATCAAACTTTGGTTCGAAAAGGAATGCCAGAAAAAGAATTGATAACCTTTAGAGGAGAAGGCGTGCAACTGCTGATGATGTCCGTGAAAACTTGCGCAGGGTGACAACTTTGGTGAAGAAAGCCAGTTAGAGTTGCTCTTGATAGATGAAATATTTGGTAATGGCTTATGTAACCCTAAGATCTTGGAACCTCTTTTTCCAATTATATCTCTACACCTAGTTGACAGATTAAAACATCTTTCAATGCCAATTAAGCATGCTAGATGCACATACATTATGACATGAAAAATCGCATGTCCAGGGTGAACCCATAAGTGATTTTTTGCAAGGAATTTCTAGTTCCTCAGACACTTGTAGCAAACCCGTATGCCACAAACCATAAAATTGCATATGCAATCGATACATAAAGAACCAATATATCAACGAATTCTGTTTACAGAAGGTAGAAAATTCCCTGTATGTAAACGCATTTGGTCCTTTAAAGAGATGAACTTGTTAAGATATAGCTTGCCGTTAACTTAGCAGAGACAAGAATCCAGCTGCTAAAGAATTGGGCTAGAATTTTCAACTTATATCTATATATACAAGTAAAAATGATCATTTACAATATGTAAAGAAAAAGCTGATAAACCAGTTTGATTAACAGATTTCACAATCTACTACTGAAATTTCTTAATTAAACAAACTAGCACTGATCATTCATCCACAATCAATAAGGCACAATAAAAAAGAAAAAGAAAATAAAAATCCCTCCAAATAATTGGTAGAAGATTCTAGAATACTTGGAAAAGGGGAAAGAAACAAAGACTACGCGAATGATTTACATAGTTATGACTTCTCTTGAAAATGGAACGCCAAAAAAAAAAAAAAGAAGAAGAGGAGGACAGAAAACGAATCTACCGACGAGGAGCCACAGAAGCAACAAGGGCGGGAGAGAGAGGGTGTGAGCGTTTGAGGGCGTAAAGACAGGCGGCATGGTTAGGGATATTAGCTCCGGCTGGGGTAGTGGTGGCTGCAGCCGCTACAGCACCAACGGTGGACATCGTCTTTCTCGCTTTTCTACGCACTGACGTTTACTTTCCATGCAAATGCACGGGACAGTCAGGGAAGGGCCAGTTACTTTATATAGCAATTAAAAATTTACGTAGCTACGGCAGCGTTTTAAAGGTGAAAGTGATAAAGGCGGTGTAGTGCAAGTGGATTGGCCGTAAAGATTAATTCCGGCCCAAGTCAGAGACGGGCAGAATTGGACAAATTGAATTTCTTCTTTTTCTTCGGTTCGTTTAGAAATTAGAACTCTTCAACTTTTCAATTTCTAAATTATGAATTCAATTTGCTATTCTGGTACTAATTACGGAAAACAAACGCCAAATCGCACACCTATTGATTTATAACATCACTTAATCATAAGCTTCGTTTATTCCTTTTTAAGACATCTTATCCAAGCAAAGTAAGAATATCTCCCAGAAATAATTAGCATTAAGTAATATAATTAACACATCATAATTTAGAGCTATAAAATTATTTTTATGAGAATTCAAAACTAATTTTATTTTACATCGTTACTTTAACTTCTAATCTTTTATTTTTCTCTTTTTTCCCCCCCTGAACTTTTATGACATGTCAAGAACCAAATTTTATTTATATACCCCGTTAATATTTTATTCTATGTGACAAGAAAATAAGCGAATCTATAACATATACTCCAAAAAATTTTCCCCAACTGGCCAAAATTTAAAAATAAAAAAAAAACAATGTGTTTTTTTTAATAAATTTCCTGTTTTTTTTTTGGGCGACCTAAACTCGACCCTTATTTAAAGAATGAACTTATTTTTAAAAAGCTCTAGCATGCTTGACCAAATCAAATCGAGCCTATTTATTTTTGGACCAGGCCAATCTCGAGCTTAATTGTCGCTCCTATAAATAAATTTCTGTTATCCGTTTAAATCTCTGACTCAATCTTTTAAAATAAGCAAATTTTATTTTGTGCACTTCGAATCGTATGGCAATTTTAGTATTACCATTAGAAATTTTATCTTGATTCAAATTCATTTAACTTAACTTGATCAATAATTAAATTGTACCAATTAGTTAACTTACATAAAATACACAACAAATTGAAAATCATGAATTAGAGAAACTGAAAAAAATTCTCTCAGAACCCATTATTTATCGATTAAATTGTTGAAGATGAAGTATTAAAAATTGATCATGTAGTACTTAAATTTAATTTAGTTTTGAAAATTGTAAAAGGTTTAAGATAAACGAGTAAGTTGAGATTTATTTTAAGAAAAAAAACTTTTAATACTTAAATTTTGTATTAAAAAACAACACTTTCCTAAAACTTTTAACATTTTCATAAATAATTTCTTTAAATTTCTTTTGTGAAAATTATACTTTTTAGGACTTAAGAGGCGATTGATTCATACAGAGGAATTATAATAAGAATGAGAATGAATATATTGAAGAATAAGAATGAATATTATCATTATAATTATGATGGTTGGTTAAGAGAAATGAATGATTACCATTATCATTGATAGTAGTTGGTTTGTAAAAGATATTGAGAAATAAAAATTAAATATATTTTAATTAAGTATATTGTAATTATTTAATTACAATATTTTAGTAATTATATTGTAATTAAAATAATTACAATATTTTAATTAATAAATGAATTATATTTTAATTAATTATATTGTAATTAATTAATTAATAATATTAGTTAAAGAATACCATATCTTACTAAACTAGAAAAATCAAGTATTGATTTGGGTCATAAGGTAGGAATAAATAATGGTGGTAAAGCTACTATATTGAAGAACAAAAAATATTGGAGGAATGACTCTCATTGGAGCAATTTCTAAATATTAGGAATGAAAATATAAATTATCCAATCATAACCTTATATCAAGCTTTATTTTTCATTTCATACCTATTTCTCTCTCCTCGTATCCACCAAACAAGCACACCCTAAAACTTTTCTTAGAAATAAGATATTCTAAGATTTGAGCTTTTTAACAAACTAGACTGCCTAGAATTGAAATTCCTTTTGAAACAAGACTTTTCAAGATTTTAATCCTTTGATAATTAGACTTTTTAAAAATTATACTGACTCTTGGATAAAACACAGGTTGAGGAATAGTGAAAGCAAAACCATTCCTAACATTTTATAGGCCTTGGGCCAAGTAAAAAGAAGGGCCTAATAAATATGCAATATGCAATTGTATAAACTTTAAAAGCATATTTTTATTATTAAAATTTCATATCTATACATAAATGACTCAATTTATAAGTTTACATACTCAACAAAATACTAAATGATCATAATATCAGTTAATAATTTCTTACAAATGTCAGCAGCAATAAATCACTAAAAATAGTATTAGCAACAACAAAATGACAGTAGTAGCAATCAAACAACAATATTAGACTGCAGAACACCAATAAAATTGCACAAATAATTATGATTTATGAAAACAATTTCTTGATACTTTTTTAGATACAAAATCATTAATAATATTATTATATCAATATTGTCAAACATATCCTTCTCGAAATATAAAATAGCTAAACTATTCAACCTTTCTTGTGACATTGATGACCTCAAGTAGGATTTCAGTAATTTTAATTTTAAAAAACTTCTCTCAGCTAATGCTATAGTGACAAGTATAATTAAAAGAATTCGCTAAACAATTGAAACATTAGATAACAATATAAACTTGACAAAAGGTTATATTAGACAGGAGATATGCCCCTAACCTAGCTCGAATTAATTTTTCAATATTTTTAAACTAACAAAAATGACATTATTTTTTAAAAATATTCATGCTATGTAAATTTAACTCGAGTTGAATTGAAACCAACATACGATGTCATATTTCTCGTGATAAGTTTTTTATTTGAATCTTATCAAATTAATAGTCAAACATTTTTAAATATAAAAAGAAAATGGGGGCAAGAATTCTCTAGATAGTAAAATAATTAACTTATTTATGTTACTTAACATTTACAAATTATTTCATAATAGTCTTGATAATTAAATTTTATAGTTCTCATTATCAAAGGTGAGGTTTAGTTATTAATTTTAAATATTATTGGTCAAATGGACGTGACGTGAGTTCATCTTGAAAAATAATAAAAGTGAAATAGCAGATTTTGATATTGTATAAAAAAATAGTTGTCTTTCTAAGAAATGTGATAAGTAATTAAAAAATTAATTTTAACAATCATTTTTTGCCATTTCTACTTCAAGCAAACTATTAGTTAGTCTCTTAGCTTTTAATGTTAACAATGCAGGAATCAGTGTGTATAGAGGGCCCCTTATGAAGGCAGGCCTTGGGCATGTTCCCTGACTGCCCATGCTTAAGGCTGGGATTGGGTGAAAGCATATGATTTTGGTATGACAATTAGTCAAATTTCGGCCGCTTCTTACAAATAAATGAGATCTTTCAACTAAACAACATAATTCCACTTAATGCCAAGGTTTCTTCACTCATTCAAAATGAAATTTGGTTAGACAACTTCAGAGGGTTCAACTCCTTAACATATTTTCTACCTCAAATCACTCATTGGCACAATGAAGATTACATTACTTGGATTCTAGACTCCAAAGGAGTCTTCACTAATAAATCATGCTACAAGATCCTCCAAACTAGTAGTGAGAATGTTCCATGGTCTGATCCATTATGGAAAAATTCCTTGAATCCAAAAGGCTCCCTGAACACCTAACTTCTTGTTAAAAATAGAATAAAAGCTAAGAATAAGTGGTTTGGTTCATATGATCCCATTTGTGGCCTATATAAAGAAGTTAAAGAAGCTATAAACCACTTTTTTTTTGATGTAGGTACTTTAAATCAATGTTGAATAGAATCTAGCATAAGGTGCCAAAATTTTATCAATCATACGAATGGTCTAGAACTTTTAACTAGATTACCAAGCTAGCTAATCACCAAAAGCAGGATGGAGAACTTTTTAAGATAGTTTTCACAGAAACAATCTATTTGCTGTGGAAAGCAAGAAACAAAATGATATGCAAAAGTAAGGAAGTAAGTAAGCACCAACTAACTGAGGATATAATCAATTGGATTAGATCCACAATCATAGCTAAAAATGCTCAAAACAATCTATCTTTTGGAATAAAAATTAAACGGACTTTGTAAACGCATATAATGATTTTCTTCTTGTTTGTTTAGTTAAGATTCAAAATCCTTATGATATCATTGTAATGTTGAAATAGCTTAGCTATGGTTAGTGAAATATTTATTCATTTTCTAATAAAAAGAATAAAAAATGATACATTTTCTATTGTTAATATCTAGTTCTTTATATTTATTTTATGCCTAATATATTAATTAATCTTATATTTTAATTTAAAATGCAATTGGAAGTATAAGTGTAAAATAAAATTATTTGGAAAATTTTGAATATTTTTTATACTTCATCATAAAGTGGACATAACTTTTTTTTGTAGAAGCTTTGATTGAGATATTCAAGATATTATAGAGAGTTTAGGAAGAGTTGTAAAAAATTCATGTTTTAAGTTATAGGAGATACTGGTGCATCCAAGGTCTAAAATCTAGCTTGAAGGAACAAGGGCATATGCAGAGAGGGTTGCCACATGGGCTAATGGGAGATTTATTGGAGTTAGGTAAATATAGTGCCCTAGAAAGCAAGTGTATTTACATATAACTTAACTTCTTCTAGTTACTTTTATAATGAAAATATTTATTATTAATAAAACAAAAGAGTTTGGTTTATTTGCATGAGCATTATATAACTAGTCATAAGGTTCCAAGATTCTTTTGTAAGTAATATACATATACATGGAGATGCACAGGAAGCATGTATATTATTAGAATCTAAATTAGTTGATTCATAGTTAAATAATGAAGTTGGTCACTTGATTATGACTTAGATTGTAGTGTTACGATTTATCTCTATGTAAGTAAAGGAGCTTACTTCAAGAGAATGATGAGTTTTATATCATGATAGTAGTTGACTATCGATAATGGCACTATTAAATGAATGTAGAATCACGTATGTTTTTAAAGAATAAAATAGGTCGTTACTTTAATCTTAAAACATACACTTTAGCATTCATTTATTATGAACCACAATCATGATAAGTGGTGAATTGATATGTGTTTTATTATAATTCTTGATATGATCGGAATGAATTTTTACAGAGTATCGATTCAGTGTCTGCATGTTAGAATTATTAATTGAAACATGCATGAGGGAACTTTCACACAAATAAAGAGTTTATAGTGATATCATCACTTCTAGATGTTTTACGGAGATTGTTGATTAAAATGACGCTAGTAGTTTGATGGACTAGCTATCCATCAAGTCTAAACACCAAGATGAGATCTTGTATGTTAATCATCATACAAAGTAAAATGGGAGATCTAGACAAAAAACCAACATAAGGCAAAATGGTAAATTTAACCTTTATTGTGCGAATGGCTATAATATGGTTTGTAATAAAGTTTGCAATTGGACATCTTATTTGAAACATGTGTTCTTATAACATTTAGTAATTCAAGAGTTTAACTAATTGTCTTTAGTGGAATAATGTTTGGTTAATAAGCTGAAATTAATTTTAATGAGATTAAATTAATGTCGGGCTTATTGGAGCTTAAATTATATAAGTCTAACTAGATTCCCCCACTTGGTTTCTGGGAAGGTCATCAAGCAAAGTAATAAATATAAATAGAGGTTTTTAAGCCATTGATTGAATGTTAGGCTTCTACTAATTAATTGTTAATTAGAAGCCCAAATGAACATCTAATATTGGGCTGGAGTTTGGTTTGATTAGAATAATTAGATTAATTAAATTGAAACAAAGTTATTAAAGATACAAGGAGGGCAAATTTCGATTTTATAGCTAAATATGCAGTTGCATATTTAGCATTGATTGCCAAATTAAAGATGGTTATTATCATGCATCATCATCATTAAGTGGAGTAACGATCTTATCATTAAATGGTTTAATGGTTTTCTTTTAATAATGACATGTAACCTTTTAGCATTCATTTGATTAAAGAAAGGAAGAGGTGCAATTGATGTACTCTCTCTCCCTTCTTTTATCTCATAACCAAAAATAAGAGGGTCTCATTTAGGTTATTGGTCTTTTCTTATAGTCATCTTAAGCAAATGAAAAGAGTCTCATTTATTAGCTTCTTTATGATTGATTAAAGAATGAAGTGATGCATTGGATGCACATCACTTCTTTTCTTTGATGTTTAACTGAAATTGAGAAGGAAAGATGAAATGTTCTTGCATTTTTTACTCACTCTCTCCTCTCTAGCATGGGTTAGCAGAAATTTGAATGAAAAGAGTCTCATTTTTAGCTTCTTTTAACTAAAGAAAATCTCTTCCAAATTTCTTCTCCTTTCCCCCCAAAGGATATGGTTAACTAAGATGTCCAAGAAGAACAAGTGGTAGATCAGATTGGCCTAGGATATAATAATGAGGAGAGGATACATTAACAAAGAGAGGATACTAAAGTGAGGAGTCAAAGCTGTAGCAAGGAGTCGGTATAATTTCTATCATCTTTTATGTTATTTATTTTTCTAATACCGTATCATGTATAGATTAAACATGTTGATTTGGTTATAATGCTTCCGCTACGTTTTGATTTCGGAAAAAGTTTTTGAAATCTGCCATTTTAGCCAAATCTAGTATGCTTATGTTTTCGATCCAATAATTGGTATCAGAGCCATTTTATTATGCATGATTTCGGTTACTATATGCGATGTATGGGTTGGTGATTAAATTTTGTACGCTGCATATTTTTTATATGTAGTGTATGTTTTACTCTTTTGGTTATCCATATAATATAGTTTTACCTTGTAAGTTTTCTTCTTTTGGTTTGTAACAAGGAGGATGGCCTATCATCATCATATTTCCTCCTTGGCTTCATTTTTCTTTTTTCTTTGATTTTGTAATATACAATTTCTGTAATATTGAAGATGGAGCAACCATGGATTGAAGAGAAGAATAGGTAATGGCTTCGGTGTATCCTTTAGTGTATTGGCAAAGTTTCGACTTTATGAAAACCAAAGTGTTAGAATTTTGTTTTAACAAAGTTTCGCTTTTATGAAAACCAAAATACTGGAATTTTTGTTTTAACAAAGTTTTGGTTTTATAAAACATAAGGGCTGGAATCTTTGAGTGTCAAATTTATAAAAAAATAAGTGCTGGGATTTTTGTTTTCATATTGCCAAAGTTTCGGTTTTGATGAAAAACAAATGTTGGAATTTTTATTTTCAAAGTGACAAATTTCGATTTTATGAAAATGCCATTACACCATTTTTACCAAATGGGCCACATCATGTGAGCGAAGAGTTCAAAGTGGAAGATTCAAGTCCAAGATTTTTTTATTATAGGCCAAAGAGCCTTGTAATATTTTTATGTGCTAAGATGGAAAATCAAAAGTAATGTTATTATTCATGAGATGAATGGATGGATGGATGCTTATAATATGTGATATTATGTGATAATATTTCATTTAGAATAATTGCCAAGCCTAGGCTTTGCCAAGCATTCATTATGTATGATATATATTATGAAACAATATAGGATGATTAACAAATTGCATCTAGACAAGATGGTATTTATTAAAACTTAAAGCCAAAAAAGATTGGGAAGGAGAGGAAGCTCATGTGAGAGTCCATGGTCTCCATATGATAGCCCATTTGCATGTGGTGAAGTGTTACTCCCCATTGGAGGACATGAATCCTATATCTTGCATGGTTTGGGACTTCTAAAGGATAAGTTAACTCATTAGTAGCAAATGTGACCTCCCACTAAGATAGATTTGCAAGTACCTTTAGTGGATAAATCAAATGGTTACATACTCAGTATATTTTGTCAATAACCTGCCCACTGTAGCTTTATTGATAAATGTATAGACCAAATTAAGGTGTTTCTCAAAAGGTTAGGCAAGAAGATGCTTGGTAGTTTATTGAGTGGTAGGGTTCCAATTTTTCTTTTAATGGATAAGATGACTCACCATCACTTAGTCTATTATAGATAAGAAAAATAACTGTCATATAATGATTTAAATTTTTAAGTTTTGTTAAATCTATCATCGTGCATGCATGCATCATGATTTTATACAAAGTTCCAATATTGTTAACTAGTATGCTCATGTTTTTATTATTTATATTTTCAGACATAATCATCACAATATGAATCCACTCACTTTGCTCTTGACTAATAACAAATTGGAAAACGGAGAGAATTTAATAAATGTAGACATAACTTTGACATTGTTCTTCAATATGAACGAATATCATGGGTATTAATGGATAATGAACCTGCACTTCTAGGTGGTAATTCAACTTTTTAGCAAGTCCAACAACATGAGCGATGGCATAATGTTGATAAGACTACTAAGAGTTATATTCTAGCTTCTGTCAGTGGAATGTTGCAAGCAAATTGCATGCAGGAAAACTGTTAGTGCAATGGTCCATCATCTACATGAGATGTTTAGTGTGAGGATCAGGTCTGCAAGATGAAAGCTATTCAAACCTTTCATAATCTCAAATAAAAAATTGGTGAACTGGTGCAAGATTACATGCTTAAGGTAATCTCTGCTGTTACCGAGGCTGAGATGCTTGGGGTAGATAAGGATGCAGGCACACAGATGATTATGATCATCAATAACTTAAACTCTTCTTTTCAGTAGTTTAAGTTAGACTATGAGCTCAATAGTAATGATTACACTTTGAGTGAGTTGATGAATACATTCCAGAGTATAGAGGAGATATTAAATATCAAGTCCTATAGGTCAAAAGCTAATGTAGCTTCTTCTTCTAAGCCCAATGGTTTGGACAAGCAAAAGAAGAAGGGTCCAATGAAAAAGAAGGCCCAAACAGGGGTCAAGGCCTAACTCATGAAAAAGAAGGCCAAAGAGGACATTAAGAGAAAGTGTTTCCACTGTGGTGAGAAGGGCCACTAGAAAAGGAACTGTGCGGTCTACCTTGAGTCCCTCAAAAGTAAACAAAGTATGGGTTTCTTAAGTTTGTTAGGAACTAGAAATGTGGCAGATTCGTACAACAACTCCCCATCACTTTATTGACTTATCCTTTAGGAGACCCAAACTATGCAAAATCTAGGATTCATGTCCTCCGGTGGAGAGTAACACTTCACCACATGCAATGGGCCATCATATGGAGACCGTAGACTCTCACATAAGAATCCTCTCCCACTTAATCTTTTTGGGCTTTAAGTTTTTATAAATATCATCTTGAATAGATGCAATTTATTATCTATCCTATACCATTTCATTATATATCTCATAGATAATGAATGCATGGCAAAGCCTAGGCACAAAATAATCTTTTTGGAACAAAATCTTTGTCATAACAAAAAATTCCAGCATTAGTTTTCATTAAAACCAAAAATTGTTCTATTAAAACAAAAAACCAACACTTTGTTTTTTTTTTAATCTAAACTGAAACTTGATTCATTGAAATAAAAATCTAGTAATTTTGTTTTCGCAAAACTTAAACTATGCCAATACACAAAAGAATGCACCAAGACCATTACCTCTTCATTTCTTCAATCCATGGTTGCTTCATCTTCATCATTACATCAATTTGTACAATACAAAATCAAAGTAAACAAAAAAATGAAGCCAAGGAGAAAACATGTTGATGATAGACCACCCTCCTTGTTACAAACCAAATGAAGAAATCTTACATGGTAAATATAAATTCTATGGACAACCAAAAGAGCAAAACATATATCATATATATTTCTATCAAATAAAAATATGCAGCATAAAAAAAATAATTGCCAACCTATGAATCACATATAAGAACCGAAATCATGCATAATAAAAATGGCTCTGATACCTATTGTTAGATCGGAAAATAAAACATGCAAGATTTGGCTAAAACAATAGATTTCAAAACTTTTTAAGAAATCAAAACACAGTGAAAGCAAGATAACCAAATCAACATGCCAAGCCATACATGATACGGTATATGGAAAATAATTATCATAAGAACAAGATGGAGATTATATTACTGATTCCCTTTGCTACAGCTTTAACTCTTCGTCGTGCTATCATCTCCTTCTTCTTATATCCTCTCCTAGCTTTAGTCTTGCTTTTGAATCCTTTCTTTTGTCAATGTATCATCTCCTTATTGTTGTCACTTCAACCAATCCGATCTACCATTTGTTCTTCTTGGACAACTTAGTTAACAAGATCTTTTAGTGGGAAAGGAGAAGAAATATTTAGAGGAGATTTTTCTTAGAAGAAAGAAGCCAAAGATGACATACCTCTCATGCAAATTTCGGCTAATACATGAAAGAAAGGAGAAAGATTCCAAAAATTGCAAGAACACCTCTCTTACACATTGTCAATTTCAATTATGCATGAAAAGAAAGAACTAAGAAGCATCCATTGCGTCACTTCATTCTTTAATTAAACATAAAGAAGCTATTAAATGAAACTCTTCTCATTTGTTTTAAGATGGCCATTTGAAAAGACTAATAACCTAAAATTACATGTCAATTTTGATTTTAGTGATGAAAGAAGGAAGACAATCAATCAAATGCACCTCTTTCATCTTTAATCAAATGAATGCTAAAAGGTTACAATACATGTCATCATTAAAAGACAACCATTAAACCATTTAGTAGTAATATCATTACTCCATTTAATGATGATAAAGTACGATAAACATCATCTTTATTTAGCAATTCAATGCTAAATGTGAAGTTGCAATTTCAGGCCTAATAAAACCAAAATTGCACCTCCCATTTCTTTAATAATTTTGTTTTAATTTAATTATTCAAATTAAACCAAAGTTTAGACCATTTATAAATGTTCATTTAGGCTTCTAATTAACCATTAGTTAGTGCAAGCCTAACATTCAATTATGGGCTTTGAAACCTCCATTTATATTTCTTACTTTGCTTAATAACCTTCTTTGAAGCCAAGTGGGGAATCTTATTCGACTTAGATAATTCAAGCTTCAATAAGCCTAGAATTAATTTAATCTCGTTTGAATTAATTCTAGTTCGTTAACTAAATGTTATTCCACTAAAGATAATTAGTTGAATTCTTGAATTACTAAATATTATGAGAACACATATTTCAACTAAGATGTTCGATTGCAAACCCCATTATGAACCTTATTATAGCCATCCGCATAATAAAGGGTGAAATTACTGTTTTGCCCTTATATTGGTTTTTCCTTCTAGATCTCCCGTTTTACTCTATATGGTGATTAACACATAAGATCTTATCTTATTGTTAAGACTTGATGGGTAGCTAGTCCATAAAAATCCCTGGAGCAAGTTTAATCAGCAATCTCCATAAAATATCTAGAAGTGACGATATCACTATAAACTTTTTATTTGAGTGAATGATCCTTGATACATTTGTCAATTAATAATTCCAACATGCAGATACAGGATTAATACTCTGTAAAAATCCATTTCAATCATATCAAGAATTATAATGAAACACATATGAGTTCACCACTCACCAAGATTGTGTTCCATAATAAGTAAATGCTAAAATGTATGTCTTAAGACTAAAGTAACGACCCACTTTATTCCTTAAAATATACTTGATTCTAGATTCATTTAATAGAGCCATTATCGATAGTCGCTTACTATCATGATATGAAACTGATCATTCCCTTGAAGTAAACTCATTTACTGACATGGAGATAAATCGCAACACTATAGTCTAAACCACAATCAAGCGACCAACTTGATCATTCAACTGTGAATCAATTAATTTAGATTCTAATAATATACATTTTTTCCATACATCTTCATGTATATGTATATTATTAACAATAGAATCTTGGTTCCTTATGACTAGATATATAATGCTCATATAAGTAAAACCAAACTCTTTTGTTTTATTAATAATAAATGTTTTCATTGCAAAAGTAACTGGAAGAAAATTAAGTTATAAGTAAATACACTTACCTTTCAGGGCACTATATTTACTTAACTCCAACAAATTGTCCCTTCTAATTACTATGTTTGGTCAACTAGGTTTGCATGTGTTCGAATTTTGGTTTGTTATATCGTTTGAATTAATTCTCTATTTGAGTTATATACTAATTGTTTATTAGGTGAAACACATCGTACATGTGGTTCATCTAATTCAATGATCCATACAACATTTGGGGATTCGTTCACTGTATCTTCTGCTAGTTTAGTTAAAGTCAAGAAGTTGTTAGAAAAGGGTGTCAATAACCCAACACTTGAGGGAAGATCTTTGACTATTTCTATTGATGCGTCCGAAGGTGCAAAGACCCTTATTGGGAATCCTTACATAGGAAACTCCTTTACTTCTTCTACCAAATCTTGTGTCACTTGGAAGCCAAAAAAAGAATTATTTCTTTTCCTTTTCGATGGAATAAGAGTGAAACTTATTTATTTAACATGTTTATGTAAGAATTGTTAAACTTCTAATTAAAATCTTACACTACTTGCCATATATCATTATATTATATTGCTTACCATATTTCAATATTTATATGTATTATTATTTTATTGTTAATAAATATTA
>JANITW010000009.1:18230197-18246828 GCA_027564335.1 Erythroxylum williamsii | reverse complement strand
GCCCCTGCAACCCCCATAAATTGGTATTGTCCTCTTTGGTCTTCCCTGGGAATCGATCCCCTGACCTCAAGGTTTTAAACAAATTTATAATGAAGGCAAATGAAAAAATATGAAAAATCATATAAATGTCAATTATAATTAACCTTCAAATTATTGAGCACACTTACCATTAAAAAACTTTTGACATTAATTTTTTAAAGAATATTATCATATAAAAAATTAATCAAAATTCTACTAAGAAATACATAAGATATAAAATCTTTAATATCAACTGTTGGCAACGATTTTATGTAGCCAAAAGTCCAAGCTGTGGTGACTAAATTCTTAAACCATCGTAATAGGCTGAACATTTTATGATGATTTAAATAAATCATTGCTAAAGACCTACCTTTACCGACGATATAGTAAGGCATCATAATTTTAAAACCTTTAATATAAGGTTTTGGCCATGGATTTTAAAAATTCATCGCCAAAAGTCCATCTTTTTATGACAATTATGGAAATTGTTGCGAAGGCTAAACATTTGGTGATAAAAGTTCTAAGCTATCATAAAGTGTCTCACATTTGGTGAGGGTACACATAAATCATCACTAAAGATATCAATTTTGCGACAATATAATAAAATGTCACGAAAACCTTCACTTTTGGTGATGAATTCTAAAATTGTCGTGAAAAGCTCACTTTTAGGGTCGACTTGAAAATCATCACCATAAAAAATAGTTAAAGCTAGTTTTGTTGTAGTGAGGTGTCTTTCTTTTGCAAGTACATTACTACTCATAATCTCAATATGAATAACTTATATGTTTACTAGAATTTAGACTTGATTCTCCCCAAGAACTTAATAAAACATATAGATAAACTGATGAGGAGCTTCTTATATACCAGTGAGGCTTGTTTTAAACAACAAGGATTAATTAGTCTAATGTTTACTTGATAAAGAATGTGTGTGGTTTAGCATTATCCCTAATAAAACTATGAATAAGGTGCTAATAGCTAGGCGAATTTGGAGACTCTATTATAGTAAAGAGTCATTATGGGTCTAATTTATACATAACATTTTAAAAGGGATGAATTATAGTAAAGAGTCATTATGTAATTGTTTTATTGATTTATTGGACTGTGGAGATTCCTATGATATACTAATATATGGCCTTGAGTCTACAAATAACTAATCCAAAGGTTTTTAATTAAATTACTCATATTAAAGTTTATAGGATTGCTTTACCTATTTGTGAATCCCTCTATTGGATTTGACACTAATCCGAAAGATTTATATCATCCTATCTCTACGCTTGCAATCAACTTCTTTCAATTACTGTAGATCTATTAAAAAAAAAGATTTCTTAATCTCTATGTTATGAAATTAGATTATGATCTAATATTTGGGATCTATTAGAACGTAAAATAAAAACACATAATTAGATCACAATATATCAATCAAACCAATTGTATTAACAAAAGAATCAAAATATATTAAAATATCAACATAGGGTTCATCTAACCTAAACACTAACAAGATGATTAGTTACATAAGATAAAAACATGAAATCGAGCATAAACAGAAAGAAACATGAATAGCAAATAATGAGTTCATAATTCTAAATATCCTCTTTATTTCCTATCGAATATTCTTGCAAGGTATTTCTTCATGTTTTCCACTTTTCTAAACTAAAATTATTCCTTAAGAATGATATCTATGTCTGGCATCGCCTCCTAATGTCTTCTCCTTTAATTTTCATCTAAACATGTCCTTTTATATTGAAATTTATGGTTTTTAAGACTTGCATAGTTTGATACACAACTATGTATCAAACCATTTATCTCAAAAAACCCTTAAAATTGTGATTTGCACGACCTGGGAAAATGCACAAGGTGATGCTTGGCCGTGCATCCCTTCTGTGCTTTGAATCTTTTTTTTATGTTATATTTTCTTCTAAATTCTTCTCCTTAAAAGTCTGTGAAAGCAATTATAGCCTGTAAAATGTACTCAAATTTTTAATATACATTTTAACTAAATGTTATACCATGTTAATTATAACTATTTGTTACATTTTTAATTCATATTGTTGCATATAAGATTTTAATTTTTTGTTGTTAATTTAGTATAACAATTAAAAAGTAAAAATTAGAAGCATTGTATATTAAAAAATGTTATTAAATTAGATCATGTACAAAATTTTAATTACAACTTCAAAAACATATATATACAAAATAAAAAATAAAATTTTAAAATAGTCACTCAAACCCATCTTCATCTTTAGTACTCACATAATTCAGGCCAAGTATTTTTTCTTGGGTACTTTTCATAATTGACCATCTTTTTTTTACGGACTTGTTTTCCTTTTCAAGACATTGAATGTAAGCTAGTCTTGATGAGGATGAAGTAGTTGGCTTAAGGCCAAACCCACGCCCTTTGATACATCTGGATTGTGTATCAAGCACCTTGTTACAATTGTCATCTACATTTAACTCATTTCTGTCAGACTTTGATGCTTGCAATAACTTTTACATCTTATTCTAAATTTAGAAAATCAACTTATATAATTATTGTGTGCTTCTTCAGATATCCAGCCTTCACCTTCCTTATAGTTTGTCAGTTTGTAGAGTATGATCCTATCACACTTTTCTCCATTTGGTTCCTTTTGACTTTATTTTATGGAGAAAAATATATATAAAAAAATAATATTATGTTTATTGATATAATTATAACTTCTAAATAAAGAACTAACCTATTCATTTTGCAGGACTATAAATGACTTAGAGCCTTGGTTGTGAGGAGTTTTCATTTTTCCTCTGTTAATCTTGGCTTTCTCACATTTTTCCTAAATAAAGAAAATGAATAACCATTAAATTATGTAACAAGATTAATGGAAGCAAATGTGAAGAGAAAGAAAACAAACATGAACATTGGGAGAGGACTAATAATCATGCAAAGTGTTCCAATTTTATGGAGACATTCGTTTTGGAAAATGTCTCCTTACCTCTTCATCTGAAGGAAAACATTTGTAATATTTATGCGGTCGATAGCGATGATCTTTGGTCCTTTGTTTCAAAGGTGAAGTGACACAATTTAGAACCTCAGGTTTGTCGATATTGATGATATTCAGCTTCATCTATGAATAATAAGTAAAAGTGAAATTAATCTTGAAAAAAGTAAAACAATATTGCATATAATTTAATAAATTGAAATTTTATTGAAACTTTACCTAAAACATTCTCTAACTAGTTGTCTTTCTTCAACTGCTTGGCATGCTTAATGTAAGGCAATTTAATTATGGTAATCACCCCAACTTACTAGACAATTTTGTTGATTGAGCCTTGTCTAAAAGACGACCTTTCATGATATCAATATGTATAGCCAACTTGTTATTTATTGCAACATTTATTCATTGCAACTTGCAGCCTTTAGTTATATGTCTACCTTTTTTTTTCTTATGGCGATACTGGAACCTAACAACAAAAGAATAATTATAAGAAAATACAGGTTAAAAATGAACATATATATTTGAGCATAAGCCTATTTATAGGTGTTAATGATTAACAAACCTGCAAATCCCTCTATACTAATTGATGCAGACGGAGGTTGTTGCTGACTTGATTCATTAATGAATGAGGTCAATCATTTTTGGTTGGTTAGGATATGATTGATATAGTTGTTGTTAAATAGGGACAACTTCGATATTTGCCACCTTTTGTCGTTTGTTTCTACCGGTTGTCGTTATATTGGATATCTATAACTTAAATATCAACATTTCATATAAAAATAAGTCAAACATTAACAATATGCATAAACATAACTCAAACATCAACAATCCACATAAGCATAACTCAAATATCAACATTTCCCATAAACATAACTCAAACATCACTATTCTGTATTAACATAACTCAAACATATACATATAAACATAACTCAAACTCCGACAATCTACATAAACATAACTCAAACAACGACATTCTGCATTAACATAATTCTTCAATCAACATTTCGTAAAAACATAATTGCAATGTCAAGATACGCATAAATATAAATCAAACATCAATAATCCAAATGAACATAAGTGAAATAACAACATTCTACATTAACATAACTCAAACATCAACATTCCGCATAAGTGAAATATCAACAATACGCATTAACATAACTTAAGCACCAATAATACATTTCAAACAAAATAAACAACATTTTTACTACCTTCAATTATTATGATTAAGATCTTGAAAATCATCATCATTAATTACATTGAGATTCAACTCTTCATCACTATTATATTTGGCCAAAGTATCATCATTGTCATATAATTCATCCTCAATATAGTCTTCATCTCTTTCTACGAAAAGATTGGCTTGTACTTCATCCACTTGTACTATATTTGGATCAACATTTCTCTTATGCAAGGATGATATATCTACATGTTCTATTTGTATGCCATTATTCAACTCTGATTCAATCTCTTGATATACTTCATCACCAACTTCACTCATTTGGCCATTTCCTTTTCATAAAAATAGAAAAGATTTCGGTGTTGAAACCTTTGAATGACCATCAAATGGCTATCCAATATAGTGTCGTTAAGGTAATAAACTTGCTTTACTTAACTTATAAGGACAAAAGGGCCATTATCGTACCATGTTTTGCTAACATTGATGCTAGTAATTTTGCCATTAACTTTTATGGCACCAAGATTAAACCATTTGCACTTAAATATAACAACCTTTTTATCTTTAATGTAATGCAACTCTATTATTTCTGAGATGACACCATAGAAATCAATAAAATCATTGTCATGACATCCCTTAACAATAACACCATAACTTTGTCTTCTAAATCGATTGTCTTGATCTTGTGTGTGAAATCTAATTCCATTAACAATACAACTTATGTATTTTTTTGCCACACATATGTGGCCCATATGTCAAAGCATATAATGTTGTTGTCACCTCTTTCATGTTATAGTTATGTAACTGTATCATCTATAAAACAAATTATAATTTGAAGTTAGTCTGACATATAAATCACCATAAGTTTATAATATTCCATTAATAACTTACTTGAGTCCTAAACTATGATGGAAACTTAATCTTATGTCTTTTAAAACATTAACAATTCCTTTGCTTCGAATTGAATCTTTGAGCTCTCTACTTAAAATGTAAATAAAGATCAAGTAATATAAAATGAACCACAAAATCTAAATATGAGATTTTGAATCAAAAGTAATATACATACTTCATATATATATCGAATTCCTCACAATTGTTCAAAATATGCCAATGCCCAATTTTGAGTTAGTCTTCAGTTAACTCCACATATTTTCCAACACCAAGTGGCCTTACTTTTTAGGAGAAAATTGATAACCCACAATCTTGATCAAAATCAAAGCTACAATCTTGTTTATTAAATCTTGTCTCCACGTCATTTAAGTACATTGAACAAAATGTCAAGCATTCATTCACTATATAAGCCTTTGTAATAGACCCTTCAAGTCGAGCTCTGTTATGTACATACTACTTAAGAGAGCATAAAAACCAAAACAAAATATAAAAAATTAACAATTGTCACTAAGTAATAACTTTAGAAAAAAATAGAAGTTAATATAAATTACCTTTTAATAGGAAACATCCATCGAAATTGAACTGAAAGTTTTGCCTCATATGGCAAGTGAATTGCCAAATGCACCATAACATCAAAAAAAAAAGAAGGGGGAAACCAATTCTAGTTTACATGTAATCAAAGCTATGTCTTTTTTTCAATTTTTAAGCTCTTCTTGTAGTGCCCCACTCCCAGACATTTGTGCCCTATGTCCTTCAAACATTCGAGTACATGCCCAGTGGAAATAGTGCTCTAGAGCAGTCACATTCAGTTCTCATGGCATCATCATTAAAACTTAAGTATCACAATCCTTAAAAAACTCAATTCCTCATTTTCATTTCATAAAATCCAATATACATTGTAGTATTACATACTTCATCCTTATATACAATATCAAAGAGTAATTGGAGTTTATAGCTCTATTACAAAAATATGCTACGTGCTACATGAATGAGGTTACGGAAGAACAACAGGCTCTTTCTTTGATTTTACCAAGAGCCTCTTCTATTTCACGAAAGATATATAGAGAGTGGGTTTGGTATTTGAATATTCTTTGTATCAACGATCTGATCAATCATGAACAATTCGTTATGTATATAGAATATAATATATATATATATATATAAAGAGAGAGAGAGAGAGAGTATATTAGAATAATATATATAGAATATATATATAAAGAGTATATTAGAGTATATTTATATAAATTTAAATCTATAAATCAAACTACAAAAATAAATTATTTTAGATAATTCCTAGTCAAGAATAGCCATTTTCGGCTAACCGAGCCTCCTCCGTCCCTCAGGACGAATAAGGGGTAGTACAGGAATATTCACCTGTTGACCATCAACTACGCCTTTTAGCCTGATCTTAAGCCCTGACTCACCCTCCGTGGATGAGCCTTGCAGAGGAACCCTTAGGTTCTCGGGGCATTACAATTTCATATGTGGCAATTTCGCCAAGATCTTTTAGTTAGTTGGGGGAATAATCCGAACAAATAAGATTTTTTTAGGAATATATCGAGAGATAATTGGATTTGGTTAGACAATGTGTGGTTGGTAAATAAGGATCGGTTTTTTGGGAATATATCATCAAATATTCAATATGATTCCACAAGATCTAGTTTCTACAAAATTCTATCTAAATCCTTCAGTTTTAGTTGACCGATTTTTGAGCCATTGCTACTATCCAAAAGCAGTACTAGATATCTTTTAAGTTGTCTTAAAAGCTAAGTCCGCTCTCTTACACCTGTAAAGTCAGCGTTGCAATTTTGATGAGTTTTGTTAACTCAATGAGCTACCCATCATCGATGGCTCACTCATAACACATGACATATACAATTCATGTTTCACATTCACAAACAATTCATGTCATTGTATAATGCACATCTTTCTCCAATTATTAAAAAAACACTATATAGCACTTTGTTCACTTATTCACTTTTTATATTCATAACGGTTCATACAAATCAATTCAGTTATTCATATAATGTATAATAAATTGTATGTGCAATGTTCATGAGACTCATTTTTATTTATTACTTTATTGTAAATGAGTGCTTTTTTCACCGTCTCATATCTATTGTGGATACCGAGGTCATTAATAACTATCCCTGATCTGTTGGAGATATAAGGCTCATTATATATAGTGAGCCAGAGGTTCTTACTACATTTTGAGCTTTAAGCTCTTTTTCACTGACGACTCCAGTCACAACTACCTTTATGTTATCATGCATTCATGTAGTAAAATGCATCATATGTATTCAATCATTCCCTTGTGCTCCATTATTTTTGCATTCACATTCATCATCGAACCTTAGTCTAGCATAACAATTAAATTGAATATCACATATTCTGTCAAATTCACATACAATGAACATTTCCAATATATTATTCATGCATCAAACGCCTCGGACATTCAATGTCCAGAATCAATACATTCATATCAAATAATAATTCAATTCTAAATTTAAACAAAACAACAAATCAATGTGAGACCATCTAGGTTACTCTCAGTATGCTCCAGATAGTTATTGCCTCGATGTCCTGACAATATATGGATGTTGTCACTCTAATTGCTCTTCTATATCATGTAATACATACAAATTTTCACATTATTAATTTGCACATTTTCATAAATACTCGATCATATACACATGTATATGTAGCATGTATAGTGCATGCTCAATGACAATCCCATGTATCCATCTATCATATCTTGTCAAACTTGATTATCCTCAGTTTATCAATCATTTATTCATCAATCATACATTTACCAATCCTTTCATAGCATTATACATCCACACAACTTCCTAATTCTCATTCATTTATACTTAATTCATATCATTCATAAGAACAAGTCAATCCATTCTTCAATTCTAATGTCAATCGACATCTTAAACTCATCAATCATTCAACCACTTACTTAGACAACCATATAGGTTCATTTCAAACCTCAGTTAAGTCCAAAACACCAGAGTAAGTAAGAAAACAGTAGTGCATGATCGTGCTTGTGCACAATCTTGCAACTCCCTGATAATTCCAAGCATGATCATGCAACTACCAGATGACTCTACATTTGAAAAGGAAAATGAGGTATTTAGGCAATACATTCTTCTAAACAAATGTTCTCAGATGTTTAACAAATACCCACAAGATTGGAAAAAAGTGGTAAGTTTTCCTAACGTAAATTCCTAATTTTTGTGGGTTTTTTAGTATGGGATGGATGTGTTTAAGATCAACGGTGACTTGGTATTATTTTGGTGTTTCTTTGTATAGAAGTGGTTGAATATGACAAGAGAGTAATGTGTAGTAGAATTCTATCTTAGGTTTGTTTCAACCATTCCTATTGTTCTGGCTATAAATTGGCCTATGGACCTCCAAATTGGGTGATTCCAACTATAAATGAAACCTAATACATAGTACTAAATATTCTTAGAAGTGACCCTAGCCTAATTCTAGCTGAATCATATTGGAATTTGAGATTGAAAATGGTGATTTGATGATACCTTTGTGTTGGAGCAGTTTATGATATTTGGTGCATGTTTCTTGATTTAGAACTTCAAATAACCTTATTTTTTATTATGTGGAAACTAGAGACATAGGGGAAAATTTTTCTAAAAGACCTCAAAATCAGTGTGGATGTCTACTATGTGAAAATTTAGGAACAAATGGAGGTATGAATTCTAGATAGGGGTCGCTACCATGACTCATTATGCATGATAGTGATATGGTGAATTAACTTGGGTAAGATAGTGTTTTGAAGAAATTGATGTTAAGTCAAGAGGACTTCACTTGTATTAATTTTGATGAAAATCAAATAATAATAATCTTGGAAATGTATGAACTGTTTTGATGAGTTTGTTAAGTGTGCAGAAAAATGTAAGTAACACTTAGTCAAATCAGAAGGTGTGCAGTCAACGCCAGACGATATATCTACAATAGACAATACGTCAGCAACAAACGATATATCGATAATAAACGAAGTGCAACAACAGACAAAGCACAACACCAGATGAAGCAGAATAACAGACAAAACATCCTAACATAAGAAGCATTATTCCAGACAATACAAAAGGAAGATATTTTAGAACGTCAGTTAGTTAGTTAGTTAGAGTTAGTTACAAGACTCAACCAATAACCGTTTCTAGAAGATTCAAGAAGCAGTTCTTAAGAAGACAGTTGGAGACTTAGGCTATAAATACTAGTTCTAATTGAAGACTAAGATAACATTTTTACGTTTTTACATTAGAAAAATTATGTATTCAAAGTGCAAAAGAAGTAAGTGAATACATCTGTAACGTAAAGCTCAAAAATACTTTTCTTAGAGAGAGAAAGGAAGGCTAGAGCTTGGAGAGGCTAATATAGCTGATAAAGAATACTTTGTGAGAGAGAACTGAAGAGGCTCTGCAAGCATGGAAAGAATACTTGTAAAGTTGAAGAGTATAGTGAAATCTCATACTAACTATAAGGACTAGACGTAGCCCAAAGTTTAGGATGAACCAGTATAAAATCGCAGCATCTATTCTTTAACCCTTACTTTTAATTTTCTTATTGTTAGATGAGTAGATAATTTTACTTGTGATTGTGTTACTTATCAACTTTAACAAAGTATTTTAGTAATCATTTGAATTTTTGTAAAGAAATTTAAGAAGTCTCAAAAGATTAATATTTTCGAAAAGGTTACACAATTCAACTCCCCTTCTTATGTAGTTTACATATCATATCAGATTTCTATATTAACAAGTGATTTACTTCAATTAGTATCAGAGCGAGATTTCCAAGAAACACTGTCACAAAGTGAGGACTAAGATCTACAGTTGAATCACATATTTTTATAGCTGAAGGTGCCTCGGTCACAAGACCTCCTACGTTCAATGGTGAGGATTACCATTATTGGAAGGACAGGATGTGGCTATTTATAAAATCCACACATATTGATCTTTGGGATATCATCGAGAATGTCTATATACACCAACAGATGATGAAGGCAATATCATCTCTAGTGACAAATGGTTAGCTGATTAAAAAGCTCAATTTCAGTTGAACTCTAAGACTAAGTTCTTTCTAAGTTGTGCCCTAAGTAGAATGAATATGACAAGGTTCATAAATGCGTATTTGCAAAGGAGATGTGGGACACATTAGCCATTGCACACGAAGGCACAAATCAAGTGAAAGAGTCCAAGATCAATATTCTTGTTCATCAGCATAAGCTATTCAAGATGAAAGATGAGGAGACTATTGATTAGATGTTTGGACGATTTCAAACAATCGCTAACGGATTTAAATCTTTTGGAAAAATCTACGATAATCAAGATCATGTCAGAAAGATTCTCAAAAGTCTACCTAAAAGATGGAGACCTAAGGTTACAGCAATATAAGAGGCCAAAGACTTAAGCAAGCTGAAGCTAGATGAATTGCTTGGTTCACTAAAGATATATGAAGTAGAGCTTGATGCAAAAGATAAACCTAAAAGAGATAAGTCTATCACATTAAAGGTTGGTCAGAAGAATTAAAAGACAGAGAAAAATAGAAGCACATCATCGAACGCATTAAAGATTGAAGAAATCAAGAATGATGATGCCAGTGAATATGATCTAGATTCAAGTGAAGATGATAATGAATTATCCTTCATTTCAAGAAAGATTCAGAGGATGTGAAAAAAGAAAGCGAAAGGAAATAAAGAATTTTCTTTTAAGAAGAATAGCAAAGATGAAGCCAAGAATGAGAAAACTTTTATTATCTTCTATGAGTGCAGCAAACCAGAACATTACAAGTCTGAATATCCATTGCTCAAAAGAAAACATAAGAAAAGTAAAGAAAAAGAGCATGATGACAACATGGGAAGATTTGGACTCATTCGAATCTGATTCCAATTCATAAGTTTCAAAACAAGCAAATATATGTTTGGTAGCTGAAAAAAATGCGACAATAAGGTAACTTCTAACTTTAATGATCTTCAAGAGGCATATTTAGAATCGTTAGAAGATTTGCATGCTATATTAAAGCAATATAGGATTTTGAAAAAGAAGTTTACTGATAGCTTGAAGAAATCAGAAGTGTTAGAGAAAGAAAACATCTGCCTTAAGAAACAAGTAGACAATATGAAAAACAAAGTAACTGTAGATAGATATGAGGAAATTAATCAACTAAAACAAAGGATTAATATTCTTTTAGCAGATTTATCAACATTTACTGAAAGTACTAAAAGGATGAATGATATGATTGGAAAATATAGACATCCAAAGAACAAGAGTGGTTTAGGCTTTACTAATAGTAATGCTCGTCATAATAAGAGTTTTGTTCCTAGTAGAAAGAAAAAGAAACAAGATTCTTATTATTCGAGAAATTATTGTAAGTCTAACCCCCAAATGACCTAAGAAAATATGGGTACCTAAGAAAGACATAATATATACTGCAGATCTCCCTTCTTGGAAAAAGCAACCAGCACCAATAGTACTTGGACAGTAGATGCTCGCGACATATGATGGGAAGAAGGTCTATGTTTCTAGACCTCCAAAATAAGCAAGGAGGATCAGTAACTTTTGGAGACAACTAGCAGGGCAAAATAATTGGAAGCGACAAAATTGGTAAAGATTCATTTACGTCTATTGATAATGTTCTGCTACTTAAAGGATTAAAGCATAATCTAATTAGTGTAAGTCAATTATGTAATTTTGACTTTGAAGTATCCTTTAATCAAAATTCTTGTGTAGTCAAAAATAAGGACGGTTTCATATTCTTTTCTGCCAAGAGACGAAACAATCTCTATGAGATTAATTTAGATGATTTGAAAAGTCAAAATATTTCATGTTTTATATCAACAGATGAGGAAATTTTGGTTTGGCATAAAAAGCTAGATCATGTTAGTTTTAAACATATTTCCAATTTGGTTAGACACAATTTGGTAAGAGGATTACCAAAAATAAGTTTTAATAAAGATTTCTTTTATGAGATTTGTCAGAAAGGAAAACAAATTAAAACATCTTTTTCTTCTAAAAATATTGTAACTTCTTCTAGACCTCTAGAGTTATTACATATAGATTTGTTTGGTCTAACCAGAATATTAAGTCTTAGCAGAAAGAAGTATGGTGTCGTAATTGTTGATGACTTTACTAAATTTTGTTGGATATTGTTTTTATCACATAAAGATGAATCTCTTAAGTACTTTAAAGTTCTTTCCAAAAAGTTACAAAATGAAAAAGGAATTTCTATTGTTGAAATTAGGAATGATCATAGTGGATAATTTGAAAATGAAAAATTCAAAATATTTTATGAAGAGAATGGAATTTTTCATAATTTCTTTGCTCTTAGAACTCTACAACAGAATGGAGTTGTAGAGAGAAAGAACGGGACAATTCAGGAAATGGCAAAGACTATGCTATGTGAAATGAATCTTCCTAAGTATTTATGGGCAAAAATTGTGAATATAGCTTGTTATATTCAAAATAGAGTATTTCTACGACCTATTTTAAATAAAACTCCATATGAGTTATGAAAAGGAAGAAAACCAAATATTTCTTACTTCCATCTTTTTGGTTGCAAATGCACTATATTGAATACAAAGAAAAAATTGGATAAATTTGATTCTAAGATCAATTCAGGAATTTTTCTAGGATATTCGATGTCTTATAAAGCTTATAGAGTTTATAATCTTATTTCTAAATCTGTTGAAGAATCTATGCATGTTAAGTTTGATAATGATTCTCATCTAGATAGAGGAGATGATTATGATGATGAAACTCTATTTGCTCCCTTAATTGAGAAACTAGATATGTCACCACTAGTTGATACACCTGATAAGGTATAGGATATTCCTGAAAACTTTAGTCTTAGGAAAGACTAGAAGTATAAATCTTCTTACCTACAAAACCTAATTATAGGTGAAAGTTCAGAAAGTGTGAGAACTAGGTTTAAATTTAGAAGAGAGGCAATGTAGCTTTTGTTTTTGAATCAGAACCTAAGAAAATTGATGAAGATCTTTAAGATGAAGCTTGGATTTTAGCCATGCAAGAGGAGTTAAATCAATTTATAAGGAACAAAATTTGGTTTTTAGTTCCTAGGACACCTAATAAGTTTGTCATAGGAACCAGATGGGTTTTCAAAAATAAACTAGATGAATCAGGTAGAGTAAACTGTAACAAAACTAGATTAGTAGCTCAAGGCTATAATCAACAAGAAGGACTAGACTATAATGAAACCTATGCTCTTGTAGCTAGGCTAGAAGCTATTAGGATTTTGCTTGCATATGTTGTTTTTCATGATATAAAACTGTTTCAAATGGATGTAAAAAGTGTCTTTTTGAATGGTTTTATAGATGAAGAGGTTTATGTAAAGCAACCTCCTAGTTTTGAAGATACTAATAAACTAGATTATGTCTATAGACTTCATAAAGCTTTGTATAGATTAAAACAAGAACCTCATGCTTGGTATGATCGTCTAAGTTCATTTTTGATTAGAAATGACTTTATTAGAGGACAAGTAGATAAGACTCTGTTTAAAAAATGTATCAAAAGTGATTTCATTATAGTACAGATATATGTAGATGATATTATTTTTGGTGCAACTTCTAAGAAGCTATGTTCTAGTTTTGAAAATCTTATGAAAAGTGAATTTGAAATGAGTATGGTAGGTAAATTGAAATTCTTTCTTGGTTTACAAATTAAGCAAACCGAAAAAAAGATTTTTATTCATCAACAGAAATATATCAAAGAACTATTAGTCAAATATAAAATATAGAAGGTTAAACCTATGTCAACTCCTATACATCCTTCAATCCTTTTATATAAGGATGAAGCAGGTAAGAAGGTTGATCAAACTCTTTTCAGAGGAATTATTGGATCTTTACATTACCTAACTACAAGTAGACCTGATATACTATTTAGTGTTTATTTGTGTTTAAGATTTCAAGCAGATCCTAGAGAATATCATTATATTGTTATTAAAAGAATACTGAGATACTTGGCAGGTTTTACTAATCTCTGTTTAATGTATGAGAAAGATAAAGATTTAAAAGGTTAATTAGCTACCGTGATATTGATTATGTTGGAGGTAGGATTGATAGGAAGAGTAAAAGTGGTGGTTGTCACTTTCTTCGTCATAATCTAATTTCTTGGTCAAGCAAAAGGCAAAGTTCAATTGCTCTATCTACTGCAGAAGCTGAATACATGTCAACTGCAAGTTGTTGTTCATAGACGTTATAGATTAAGTATCAGTTAGAAGATTACTCCATTCAAGAAGATCAAATTTCAATCTTCTGTAACAACACTAGTGCTATCAATCTATCAAAAAATCTAATACAACATTCATGGGCAAAGCATATTGAAGTTAGACATCATTTTATACGAGACTATGTACAGAAATGAATCATTAGTCTACAATTTGTTGACACGAATCAACAATGGGCGAACATCTCCAATAAACCTTTTTGTGAAGACAGATTCAAGGAAATCAGATGGAACTTGAACATGATAATATTGAATGACCATTCATCTGAAACGTCATAACCCAGCTGATTCATACTAGAAGAAGATAAAAGGTTGAAAGTTTTCAATTAAATAGTAACGGTAAGTTATGAAAGGTAACTTTTCAAGAGTAGGTATAAGAAGCAAAACTTCTCAAGATTCTAAAATACCTTCTACTCTAGCATTTTCTTTAAATACTTTGAAACTGACTTGTTTAGTGCACTCAACCAAGATGATTCAATACTCTGTTCTAAACTTCAAGTTCTTTTCATTTCATATTCTTACTTTTAGATACTACTATATCGCTACTTTGAGCGAAATACATTTGTGTGTTTAGTTTTTATTTGTTACAGGTCACAAATGCAGTAATCTTTTATCTATGGGAGACATGTTGATTTCGTCTCTTTGAAGGAAAATCAGATGGACATTGAACCAGAAATTGAAGCAGTTGGCTGGAAAATTTTCTTCAAGGTTCGTGAAAAGGTTTATTTGAATGAGATATATGAGTTTTGGAAGAATGTAAAGGTGTTAGATGAAACCTTAGTATCAATGGTAGATGGATTGTCAGTTATCATGACACAAGATACTATCGAGAGGGTCATTGGGTGCCCTAGTATTAAAGCAAAGCTGTTTAACAATAAAAAATGGATTACTCCAGTTCGTATAAATAGAATGCACATTAATCAACAACTATATGGAAGTAGTGATCCAGAAGTTAAGAAGGCTTCAACCCTTGCTCCAAAGGCTAGGGTTCTACATTCACCACTTCTCCACCGTGTTCTACCAATCAACAAAAAGGATTTGAAAATGAAGATTATAAAATAATCAATAACTGTTCATAGTAAAAGCTCAATTATTATCAAAGAACCTTCGAAAAATTCAGTCAAGGTACAAGTCGAACCTATACCGATTAACGATCAGACAATACATCTTCTAAGTCATGAAGAATGAAGACTGTATGGTATTTTGCGAGATGAGAAGGTAGAACCATATCTAATGAAGATTTCAAAGGATCGGCATATAGTTTATCCGATTACGAGCACAACATTGATAAAAATTGTGCTAGATATACAACCAAGATGTTCAACCCTTGTGAGAAACAAAGAAAAATGGAAAAACAAGATGTTTCCTAAAGGAAATGAAGATGATCTTACAGAAGAGCAGATTCAAGTAGCCGCGAAGAACATAGATAATGCATGTAATGCAGCTCAACCTGGAGGTATCTATATTTCACATCAGATTTCAAAAGCATCAGGAAGTCAATTTGGAGTTTCTACTACAGATGCAAACTTCAAGATAGCTGGCAAAGTGATAGAAAGACAGTACAGAAGTATCACAGTTGAAGGTATCAATTTCAACTTAGAAACCTTTGTGCATTTAATCATGCATTTAAGACCTTTAGGTTTCATACCTTTAGTCAAAGATGTGTTACACCTTCTTGGGCAACCATTTCCTAAACTACCTAGACTTGATGATCTTGATTTTCCAGAAGGAAAAAAACCTTCAGACTACCCACAATCAAAATCATAGAGTTAGACGTTTTATCTTTAGAACCATCTGTTATTGAAAACCTTCATCCACTTAGTGAAATACAACAAGATCCTATTATTAATTTGAAGTTCTTGAAGCATTTCATAAATTGGATGGAAGCAAATCAAAAACAGAAGGAAGTTTAGGAAGCCTTAGCAAAAGAAATTGAGAAAATTCATACTAAGGTTGACAAACTGGCTAACTCAGTGGGTGATCTTTATGAGGAAGTAGCACTTATACGGGTTACTTTTGAACAAGACCTTAAGACAATCCGCACTGACATGTAATATATGTTTTCTAAAATTCTGAAGCGTCTACGATGAACTATCTTTTTGATTAATAACAAATAGGGGGAGAAAAAGAGGAGAACAAGACGAGAAGTTAGAAAGCATTGTATATATCTTATATGCAATTCTTATGCATTTCTTATGTTTTTTGAATACTATTTGTCTATTCATCTTAATATCATTTTATCTTCTAAAATTATGATTATTTGTTATCATCAAAAAGGGGGAGATTGTTAAGTCAAGAGGGCTTCACTTCTATTAA
>JANITW010000009.1:18037265-18051615 GCA_027564335.1 Erythroxylum williamsii | reverse complement strand
ATTCAATCATGAACGCACTCACTACTCAATCCATCCTAATTACCGATATGCCCTCACATCGGTAACGGGATGTTACAGCTTGAGCAGGCACGGACCCCCTCTTTCCCACTTATTCTTTGCCGACGACCTCATCCTCTTTTCGGAGGCTTCTCTTGAGCAAGTTCGCGTGATTCGGGGTGTTTTGGACTCGTTCTGCACCGCTTTAAGCCAACGCGTGCACACTGATAAGTCTAGATGCTACTTCTCCAAGAACATCCCCCTCTCGACCAACCGTGCCTTAAGTCGCGAACTCACGTTCCCTCGGACTACTGATCTTGGACAGTATCTGGGACTTCCCCTCCTACACCAGCGAGTCAGTAAGCGCACTTATCAGCACATTTTAGATTCGGTCCACTGCTGGTTATCGGGATGGGCCCCCTCCACGTTGTCTTTTGCTAGCCGGGTCACCTTAGTGCAATCGGTCATCTCGGCCATCCCGAGCTACACAATGCAAACGGTCCGATTACCTCGCAGCTTGTGTGATGCTCTGGACCACGCTATGCGGAAATTTTTGTGGGGTTCATCGCATGAAGACCCCAAGATCCACCTGGTGTGTTGGGAGGAAGTTTGTAAGCCCCGCACGCAAGGGGGCTTAGGCATCCGGAGGATTCGAGAAATGAACGACGCCTTCCTGGCCAAACTTGGCTGGACCTTGATTGACAACCCTCATGCCCTATGGGTGAAGGTTCTCTCTGCTAAATATGGTTTTGATGTTCACTGCATTCCCTCATCCCTCAACTCCTCGGGGGGCTCGACGGTGTGGAGGGGTATTACGGCGACTTGGTATCTCGTCATGCAAGGTCGGCAATGGCGTCTCGGCAATGGCATGACGGCACGTTTTTGGCTCAACCCGTGGGTCACGGGAGTTGGCCCTCTCCTTTCCCATTCCATTCAGGACATCCCGGATTCTATGCTTCATCACAGCGTTTGCCACTATATAGGGCCCATAGGACAGTGGAACTTGCCGGTCTTAAGGGGGTTCCTCCCCCCTTTCCTATGCAGCTCTATAGCTGGAATGTTTCCTCCTTCCTCTCTTCAGGGTGCCGACAGGCTCGTCTGGGGGGCCACTGACCATGGATACTTCACCGTTGTTTCTGCATACTCCCTACTGATGGGTTCAATGCCTGAGCCTCCGCATGGGGTATGGCGGGCCATTTGGCAATGGCGGGGGACTCAGAGAGTGCGTTCCTTTTTATGGTTACTGGCACAGGATCGCTTATTGAGTAATCAACAACGGCTGTGCCGTCATCTCACCGCTGACAGTACCTGTCCCCACTGTTTTCACGAAGAATCCTCTCTTCACATTGTTCGGGACTGTTCGATTGCTCGCCGGATGTGGGACATTTTTCCTTCGGACATCATTACTCGACCACCTTTACTCTCCCCACTTGTGACTAGTTACATATTAACCTTCTCCAGAGTAGGCGGGTGCACGGACAGGAGTGGCCACTGCTTTTTGGGTTTACCTGCTGGTTCCTGTGGACCTGGAGGAACAAATCTATTTTTGATTCTACGTTTACTCGTCACATCTCACCCTTGTTTCCTCTATTGTCTTTTGCAGATCAGGTGCAGCAGGCCGAAGCCCGACAAAGACCGAGCCCCACTGGCTCTCGCCCACGTCAGATTCAACGGGTTGGATGGAGTCGTCCGCCGGAAGGCTGTGTCAAGCTCAACATTGATGGAGCCTGTCATCCTACTCAACACACGGCGTCAGCTGGGGGTCTCATACACGACAGTGCTGGCCATTGGAGAGGAGGGTTCTCCCCGCTCATTGGTTGGTGCTCAGCGCAGTTAGCGGAGCTCTGGGGAGTCTATACGGGTCTCTCCTTCGCTTGAAGCTTGGGCTTCCGTAGGATCGAGCTGGAAGTGGACTCGATGGGAGTACACCAATTCTTATCCTCTGTGACCTCTCGCTCTCAGTCGGGCGTCCCTCTTGTCATGGGTATACGAGAACTCCTCAATAGGAACTGGTCTGTTGTTCATCACCATATCTTCTGAGAGGGCAACAAATGTGCCGATTGACTCGCCGACCCAGCCGGATAGGATGATATTGGCGTCATTTATTTTGATGTACCACCTTGAAGGAAATAAGAAAGGGTAGGGAATTGAATTTAGAAGTCTTCGCTTCTTTAAGAGAAAAATTGAAGAAAACCAAAGGAAAGAAAGTAGGCAACTGTAATGGCACGTGTAACCTAGCAGCGTTTTCCGTCTCATTTCCTGGAAGATCATGCCTATTTTGTTTTTCATTATTTGACTAGGTCAACGTGGAAAATCAATTAAGTAATTCCTATCGTTTAATCACTCTCGAATCTCGATCCTTAAATAGGAACAAAAGGAGCTTGAATGTATCTTCTTTCTTCAGGCAGACAACACAAACTAGAAAAGTCAAACTATCCACAGCAGAAGTTGTGATGGTGCAGATAACGAACCACAGTAATCAACCTTCCAATCCAACATCTCCGACAATCAGCAAATCCTCCTCGCAAATCCACCATCATCATGGTCAGGCAAGCAATGACTATTTTAAGAACATCTTGGAGTCGTTTCCCTCCCATCGTCAGAATGCTCACTATGATAGGAAGCACTCTTCTGGGTCTCCTAAATTCAGTCCCGTTCCTCGCTCACATAACCAGTCTGATTACTGGAAGCAACTTTTGGAGTTTGGTATCGCTAGCCATAATGAGAAGAAACATTTGTCTGAGCAAAGTGTTTCTTCCGCAAAATCATTAGCAATAGCACCAGAGTCATGCGCTTCTTATCCTGATATTTCTCTTCTAGATGAATCACTACTTGATGGGAGGAGATCTGCACCACCCGACTTTCAGGAGCTTCGCAGAAGTCAACAGTCGTCTACAAGTTTGATTGCTAATGACCCAGTAAAGGGATCCTCTTCCTCCTCCTCCTCTTCGGCTTCGGAATTGTCTTCGTCCTCATCGTCGCCGGAGTTCGAAAGTCAACCAACAAAAAGAACTTATCTTGATGCAGCTCTGACAATTTCTAATTTCAAACAAAAGCCCAGTAGACAGCCATCCTCGAGTGCGCAAGGTCAACCGTCTGGAGACAGGAACAGTGCGAATATTCGGAAAGCGACTTTGCAGAAAATTCCATCACTAAAACCTCCATCAGGATCTACCAAGAGTCTTATTAAGTTCGGCACAGTTGATGAAACGTTAATAAGGGATTGTTCGCAGTATTCCGCAGTGACTTTCATATCACAGCCTCCGAAAGCGAGAAATGTCTTCAGATCAATCAGTTCCTGCAAACCCTCCTCCGTACTGCCGAGGACTATGTCATATGCAGACGGCTTAAGGATAAAAGATAATGAATCACAGGTTCAACGAGCACGGCCTCTGTTGCGGAAATATTCTGCAGACTTTATGGAAAGCGTTGCCGATGCTTCAGGTATGTCTCAAAACTTTAGACCTTATTTCAGCACATGAATGTTTGATGTTTCCTAATTAAAACAATTATTGTTAAACTCTTTGAAAATGGTGGATTGGTGAATTGTTTACAATCAGTCAGCAAAACAACAGTAAAACTGAATGTCAATTAGTTTGTTGTCAAAATGAAATTTTGTTTCGTTGACATGTTAGTAATGTAGGTTATGAAGTACAAGAAACATAAAGGTCGGCTCTTTATGTTTTCATTTTTGTGTTTCAAGAGGGACGAACGAAGCAAAGATAAATATTCTAGTCCTGTAAAATGAGCACAGCTCTTAGCACCCTTAGCATATGGAATGTAAATTGATTGTGCATTGTGTGCATATGGAGTCTGAATGAACTCAGAGGTTCTTTTGACTAGATCCGTGTTGGTAATTTAGGAGTTTGAATTCAAAAATTCTACAACTTGCTGCTGCGGATTATTTGACTCTTCCTTTGCTTTTAACATCACCACGAGTTCTGTTAACGTAAATGTTCTATCTTTGAGAGAATTTAGTTGGATTACGATACGTGATAGTCTGGAATTGGTCTTGACTAAATTCTTTACTTACCTTCCATTTGGGAGATCTGTTAGTACTTCCTCGGGGGACATCTACTGATTAGTATCTCAAAACCCTGCCGTTATACTCCCTCCTGTTTAATTCATTTCTATTGTAATGACAGGTAATAACATATTGGAGCGGTGCAATTCCTGCAGTAATCCTCTAAAACATTGTTGTAGCCAGACCATACTGACAACTGTCATCGCCAAGTCATCTTCTACATAAATAACTGCATTAATGCTATTGCAGCTATTTCTGTACTTGACTTGTGCTACAAATAAGCTTTGGCTTGAAGTGATCTCGGAAAAACAGAGGGTTAGATGAGAAATGGCAGCCTCACATGTAGTAATACTGGAACAAAGAAAGGTAATTGCAATGATCTGTTCTTTTTTTTGCTTTTCCAACTTGGTCGACCAAGTTTCGTATCGTTGGCTCAAGAAGTTTTATGCATGTTCTGCTTCAACAAGTCCCATTCGTTCTCTTCCTTTTGTGAGATTTATTCAAGTTCTAAATGCAACTGATGACTAGCAATGACTAAAGCAATAAACCAATTGGAGCTAAGATCGTGAGCCCAAAACATGGATTGAGTTGCACATTAAGTCATCGTTTTTTAATATTCAATATAAGTTGATTAAGCAGCAAATGGTAGTGATGGATGATGAAAAGACGTTGAAGATGATTGGATACTCAATATGATTGCATGTTAAATCATCGATCGAGTTGATGTTAAATCACCTCTTATCTTTCTCTGTCTTGCTTTTCTCTAGATTCTTAGATTTTTTATAATCCACTATCAACATTATTAAGTGTGGTATCAAAGCAATGAATCCTATTGGAAGTAGGTAGTTTGTAATAGATATGGCATAAGGCAAGAGATCATACAATTATAGAAAGTTCGAAGAAATGATGAAGAATCATATGCATGAATTGAAAGCAGAATAAGTAAGGGATGTTGATGAAATTAAGGACATGATTGCACATTTTTACCATTCTTTCAAACAATATAACTAATTCAGGTAGCAATGTGAAGTACTTATAATGGAATCTCCAAAAATTTCTCTTATGGAAATTGTATGGAAACCTACGAGATTCAATAGAATTGAGTTCTCTCATTTCGATGGGTTAGTCTTGAAAGAGTGGATGGACAAAAGTGAGCAGTTCTTTCTCTTAGATGTAACATCTTTGAAGGAGGGATCGTTTCGACACATTTATCTAGCGAGAGCATGGCAATCGCATCAATTATATATTAATAATACATTAAATTTTAAAGAACTGAGTTGTGGAGAATATATCTTTTCTGTGGAGCAATGCTTTTATGACTCTTTTTCGGATGATCGAAATGGTGATGAGAGAATTCAGGAAATCAAGAAGAGTGAAGGAATATTATAAATAATTCAATTTTTTGCACAATCTCTATTTAATGAGTCTATTCTATAAAGTCCTTAAAAAGGAAATTGAATATCTTGTAATGCTCTTTAACAAGCTTATGATTTAGATTTTTTTAAGAAAAGCACAACTTGTTTTCTCAATGCTAACAATCTAAATATAATTGGCTTCAAAGTTGCTTAAATCATAATATGGCGAAATAGGTCACGCAAACTTTTTAGATTTGATTTTTTATGAAAACTACCTTTAAGATATTGGGTTATTTACACCTTAAACGTAATTGAATTTTAACAAATGACTCCAATTACTTTAGACTCGAATTGTCCTCACTACATATATATATACTACTCCACTTTCTTTCAAACTTTTCAACACATTTCACCTAAGGTCCATACCAAACATCATTTAAACTAATTAAACCACAAATTGCAAATTTTTTCCAATATTTCCTAGCTTAGCCAAATACATCACTCGTTCATTATCCTTCTATTTTTCTTAACACATCTTCTCTTCATTACACATAAATGAACTCAAACCAATTCTAATTCAATCCTTTTTCATTTCTTTACTTCATTTACATTAAATCCATATCATGAACATCCTAACCCTAACCTTGGTTTCTTAATTCACTTTTGTTGTTTTCAACATTTACATGCTTTCAAGTTTATTATCTACTCCAAAATAAGTCAAAAATAACCTTTGATCTTAAATAACTCCATTCCATATGACATCCACAAAATAAACAACTTAAAACTAAGAAAAACTTACTACTTTTTCTTCCAATCTCTTAGGAAATTGGTGATGTAGCATCCCGTTACTCATGTTAAGGCTAGAATAGTAAATATGAGAGATTATTGAGAGATTAGAAAATGCATTTCATGTTCATGCATAATATGACATACAAATACACGTGAATATAGATATTTTTGCACTTGAAATTGATTGTACATGCATTCATTGACATTCTGAATATAATTGATTTATATATGTGAAATGTGATTTTATTGAAAATTGTGGTTTATTTGTATTGAAAATTGATTTGGAGAGTGTATTTGTTGATTTATAACTTTTGGAAAATTTTAGGCAAAATTTTCCAAATTTTCAGATATTATTGAATTAGGAAAAATGTTACTTAGCAAGTAAATTGATGAATGGAAATAGAAATGAGTTAAGTGGTATTGAAGAATTTTATAGATGACTTTAGAATTTGTGAGAAGATGTTATTAAAAATTTTAGAGATAACTGGAATAAAAAGATGGGAATTATGAGACTAGTTCAATAAGAACTAGTTAGTTGGGAAACTAGCTAAGGTCTTAGAAATTAGATAAGTTTCCAAGTCTAAAGTAACGTTTTTCTTAACTTTGAAAGAACAAGTTACAGTATGGGTTTTTGACTTATCCTTAGCTTTCAAGCTTCTTCTTCTTCGAATCTTGACTCATTGAACCTTCACCAAAGAAAAACCTTGTTTTTATCTATCCTTTTTGTTACTTCCAACTTTATTTTGTCTCAAGAAAAACCTAACCCAAACTACCTTCAAGATGATGTACGTGGGTGCATGAGAGCCAGGGCATCTTGGAGTTTTTGAAGATTTTGGAGTTTTATCAAGTAAGTATCTTGTCAATCCTTTAGAGTTGTTAGATTATGAAACAAAAATTGTGATTTGTTGATATTTCATAATCATAAAAAAAATAGACAATTTTCATGTTCACCATGAATATAGTATGAAAATATAGATTTATTGATTCTTCGGTTTTGATCATCAATATGTTATAAGGTAGTGTGGAAATGATTTTTGGAGTTGAAAGATCAATGAAAATGTATATGAAGTTGATGCAGAAATATTTTGAAGAAAACAGAAGTTAATGCTTTATTTTTGTATGTGAATAGTTTTTGAGTGTTTTTTTGAAATGATTAAAAAATAAATTTAGAGTTAAGAGATAGGTTTATGGTGATGTTTGGAGATGAGAAAGATTGATTAAAATGAAAGTTTAAGGAAGAAATGAAGAAATGCAGAAAAATGAAAGTGAAACAGTGCAGTAAAATGATGATATGCATGAATGGATTTTTCTGCTTTTAATGTTTGAGTTTTAATATGAGATTTTGGCTTTGTTTGTGAATGATTTGAATTTAATGGAAGTCAAAAATAGGGTAGATATAAATTAGAAATGTTAGATAAAGAAAAAGAAAAGATAAGCAAAATGCAGAAAAATTAAAGGAAAGTGCAGGAAATTAAAAGATGTGTGAAAGATTTTATGGATTTTGATATTTGGTGTTGATTTTTGGTTTTGATCTATTTATGAATGTTCTAATTTAAATAAGAGCCGAAAATGAGAGTAGAATCAAGTTAGAGAAGTTGGTTTAAAAGAAAAGAAAGAAGAAGAAAAATTGCAGAGATTCAGAAGAAGAAGAAGAAGCAAGATCATGACTTTTCGCTATCATCTTGAGTGTCACGATCGTGTTTCTATATGATCGTGACTTTCTACAGGCAACAAAAATCTCATGATTGTGTTGGAGCATATTCGTGACTTTTGATATTCTTTGGAAACTCACGATTGTGCTCTTGTCTGATCGTTACCTCTATGACTGGAGACAGTTTGAACATCCTTTGATCTTTTGGAAATATCTTCTTCTCCCGACTCCAAATGACACAGGATTTGAACCAATAGATTTGAAACACATTGTTTTAAATCCACACCAAATATTATAACAATCTGAAATCATTTAGGAGAGATTGAGTGATAAATTTGGGACAAAAATGATGAACAATTTTGAAAAATTGATGAATGGAGTATTTTCGTTAAACGTGCTTCGATATTTTGACAATATATCGTTATCTAGTTATCAAAATGGATTGACTTTTGTTTGGAGTAAACTAGAGGCATAGGGCTACAATTTTTCTGAAGAAATCAAGTTTTAATACAGTCTTTAAAATTTTCAATTTCTGGATGGAAATTGAGTATAGGGCACTATTTCAGTATAAGAATAGTCTAAAAATATTTGGAGTATAACTTTCAAAGTATGAAACCAAATTGAATGATCTTGGTTTCATTAGAAACTTACGAGATAGGAGAACAATTTTTTAGAAGAAAGGATTGCCAAATTACTTCATTTTAATTGTTAGATTGATCATATACAGTAGACTCGAAGGTATGCTTCAGTAAAAATCTAAAATTGACCAAATGAGTTATGAATTGTGATTCTAATGGTTTTATTAAGGTATAAACCATACGTATAAATCATACTTATGTGAGTTTGGAAATATGAATGTTTACGTGATCAGAATAATAAAACAATACCTGGAATTGTCATGAACATGCATTGTGCATATTTCATATATATAAATGTGCATCAATGAATATTTATGAAATAGTGCAAAATTATGATATGTATATGTATTGCATATTATAAAGGAGCAACTGGAATGTCAACATCTAAACATTGTCAGAACTTCTAGGTATTAGCTTCAAGAGCAACTTGTGAGTAACCTAGATGGTTTCATTTAATTAATTATTTTCTTTAAAATATGTTTTGAATGATGATATGAATGTGATTTGATTATGTTGATGTCAGATAATGAAGGTCCAAGAAAGATATACAACTTTCATGAAGATCATTTTTTCTAAATCCATCTAGATCAGTACAATAAATTCATGAAATTTTCTGATCAAAATTTTAAATCCCCTACTATTCATTCCCAGAAATTCTCAGACTACCATTCACTGTAACCTAACATTTCAATTTTTTATTACCAGTCTTTTTCCTCCATTTCAATCAACTCATTCACCATAAGTTCATACTACCTCTAAATATGCAGATTTAGTCAAGAACCATCAAAAGCCAAAAGTTCATGGTCCATCCTATTTATGCTCGGTCACCTATTCTACATTTTCAACATTTTTCCATATTCTCAATTTTCCTCTTAACTTTTATTTATACACTCATACCCATCTCAGACCATTATTTTACAACTACTCTTCAACTCAAAAAAACATTTTCTTGATCATCTCTAAATTTTTCATCTACTCACGTATACACATACATATATATACAGATGTACAGTGGAGAAACAGAGCTTATCACCTTTTTATAAATAATCTTCTACACTAATCCCATACACCATTTTATTGCCCTTACTAACTCCAAAATCACTTTTACATCACTTAATCACTAACAATCCATCAAATACTAGATTAACACTATAACCAAATTTTTCATCCCATCAACACAGTATTCATGAACATACAAGAAAAAGCCACGTTCATGCAGATGACAGTAATTTATCAAATTTATTTCATAAATCCACAACTCTAAAGGATTTACTCAATACTTACTTATTAAAAATTCCATGAGCTTCAACTATCCCAAAACCCTAAACTCCAAAAAAAAACATGTATTCACTGTAAACATTAACCAACTTCTGGTTTTTCTTAAGATAGAAGAAACAATTAGCTGTGGGAAAGTGGTGTAGGATAAGGAAAAGCAAAGTAATCTCTCGGGAGGTGTTTGATGAAAAACTCTGTGTATTGGGAGAAAAGTTGAGGAAGGTGACTACAAAGAAGGAGACTTAGGAAAAAATTTTGAAGTACATCATTCAAATCACGTAGTCTTTTAACTCTCAGAGACAACAACTTACTTCTCTAACAAATTATAAAAAGCCACTTAACACTTGTCACTTTCCTAATGTCTAAGCTGTAACCAAGTTCCTTTTGAACTAATTCCTTTAATTCTCATCTTTACAATCCCATTATCCCCAATATCCTTTTGATTCCTTTTCCTATTTTCCATAATAATCTATAATTTCCAAAAATTGTTCCTAAATTCACCAAAATTCACAAATACAACAATTCCACTAATAAATAATATTTCCAATGTAACAAATTCAAAATTCTCAAAATTTCCAATAATATCACAACTCAGTCCAAAATATACCTGGAATTATCCATGAATGTATGTACAATTATTTTCATATGCAATAACTTCAATATTCATATGTATGTGTATGACATATTATGCATAAGCATGAAAAATGCATTTCTAAGCTCTCATTGATCACTCATATTTACTATTCTAGCCTTCTCATAGGTAATGGGATGTTACAACTCTCTCCTGCTTAAATAAATTTCATCCTCGAAATTCTTATCTGATTAATCAGGAAGGCAGGGGTATTATTTCCTCATATGCTCCTCTGTTTTTCATTTAACTGTCATCACTGGAATATTTTCTTCCACTTGACTGAGTCAATGAAATCACTCAGTCTGTCAATCACTTATTTAGTCTTTTTCTTTCTTAACTAGTTCCTCAATATATATCTCAGATTACTCTCTATTTTCACTTAATGTGCCGACAATACATCTTTGTCATATCGTATTAATATTTCTTAGCATACTCACATATCACACATTATGGATCTAAGACATCCTTTTATCAATAATGTTAACTCATAATAATTTCATGCAGACCAATTCATATCGGGCTTAATCTATCCTTTTTCCTAATCTAAGTACATCTTGTACTCAGTGTGAGCACACCTTGGCAAGGTGATACTCTCATAGACAATTCATCTTTTTCACTTCTCATCGGTGTTAATACACTTAACTCTTAAGTCTACCTCACTACATTTCATAACTTTAATGTTGTCTCACCAAATTCATTCGCCTTTTATGAACTACTTAATTTCTATTATAAATTCATTTCACCCTTTTCAATATCTCGAATCAATTCTAGTCTTCAACCTTTTTTTTTGGCCTGCTTTATTTCAATGTAAGGGCGAACGACTCCTTTGTCATATAACTCCTCATACAATCTTCTAATAATATCACTATGATAATGATTGTTATGCTTAAAGTCACTTAGAACTATACATTGATCTCATGTTCCTATAAACTCTAAAATATAAGCTTTAAACATATCTCCAATAGTTAAGCCTGTTACCAATTTACACGTAATCACCTGATTCTACTTTCTTATTCATCAAATGCCCTTTCGATGTATTCCTAAGGATGTATATCATAGGTTGTTATTGTGCTTCTCTAACAATCTCTTTACTCAATCTTCTTTATCGGGTACACATACTTCTTATTTCAATCACAAAATATCTTTTTTCCAATTCAAACTCAAAAATTCAGATTCATTTTTAATTTGCTTGATAAGATTCACAATTTCTAAATCCTCAATTTGGGTTTTGCTAATCCTTTTATGTAAAACTAATTTTAAATTTCAATAACTAATAATACTTCCTTTGCCTCTTATCAGTTCAACGTTCTACACTTTTTATCGCACTAGATCTGATAACCTCAATATCCAAATTTGTGATAATCTGCTATTGAATTTTCTATTCAATGCATTAGATTGCAACACTAGTTTTATTAGGAAATACTCATTTGCACAATCCTTTCAATCTTTTCAAACTCAATAATTACCTCAATCTTTATTGATCTATATATTCATATATATATATATATATATATCTAAAATGTTTCTGTACAAATAATGTCTTCAAGCTTTCAAAACAATTACTATTGCAACAAGTTTCAAATCATGTATGAAAATTCATCTCATGAGGTTATAATTGTCCCTATGTACACAAAATCACTTTATAATATTGCGACAGATTGCATCTTAATCTCTAATGGGAAACTCTATTGTATATATTGCGAAATCTCTAAATCCAAATGGCATAATTAACATTGGGGTTATAGTCCCTCAAAATTTTTGTATACAATTATCACTCATACGGTTTACATTTTTTTCCTCGAGTATTCAAAATGTTCTTTTTGCTTTTCGAGCACACTCAAAATACCATTTATGATCATAATCACTAACTAATATAATTTTTTTTTGGATCAATTTAACCTTCAATATCATAATACTGTCGGGGCATTGCTAACTTCAACAGATATAACCTAAGACTCTTTATGCCCATGATTTGATCTCGTAATTCTTTAAGTATCTAATTTCTCAAATAGGGTGATATTTTCTCTTACTATTTTCTGTTTCCCAATTAACTCCCATTCTCGAATGATTTTTTTTTTCAATTCATTCGATTTCTTATGTTGGTAACCCATTCATCAAATCTGATTTGTATCTTTTGTACTTAATGTCACCTCAAATTCAAGAATCCATCACTAATTTGGATATTTTACATCAATAAAATGCAAACACTCTCAGTAGCATTTTCTACCTCTTATGCTTGAGTCTCTATTAGAGATATGACTCCAATATTCACTTCTGACTCATTAACTACTCATTTTTTATTCATTCCTTCATTAATCATTCTTAAACTGAATCATCTAGTTTGTTGAACCTATCTTAGTGAAATTCTTCTTTGGAAGCAGATTTTTTGATACTATTCTCGATACTGCTCATGAAATCCTTATCAATCAACTATTTTCCATAATTACTTATGCGTCATTCTTAATACCTCAAGAAGATAAATTTCAACTTTTCATAATATCTCAATAAGATCAATTTATGCCATAACTTATATGATTAGAACATCCTTTATAATAAGGATCAGTAAGGTATTAAGCAAATTCATTTACTCTAATACCTTGGTATATACTATCCAAAATCATTACATCTTATCTAGAGATGTATTTATATCAATTCTCCAATTAATAATATTCACTAATGATACTTGAATTCTAATTAATTCTAAACAACATTTCTATCCTTGTTCCTACCCATGATTGGGGCATCCCCACACGATCATGGCAGAAACCTATTTTTGTCGGGCCACTGTCACGCCCTGAACTTTCCTCCTCTCATTATCAAACATACTAACAATAATTTTTTACTTCAATTTTCTATAATTTACCTCCTCCAAGGCTACCTCATTTTTTAATGGGTTCAACTACCATATCGAGTACATCAATTCTTCTCATTTGATTCGTCATCTCTTTCCTCATTTCCATCTCATTTCCTATTGTCGTTTATTCATCTTATATATATATATATATATATTCACAATCCATTCAGAGTTATAGATGAATATTCATCCTGCAATCTCAATTTTCACTAATATTTTCTCACAAAGGATCATAACTCTTATGACATTAATCATCAACTAGTTCATCTTCTTAAGATCATAATATATATATATATATATTCTCATTCTATTCTACTTGTATACTTTAATCTCATCATTTCTACTTATATCCTCATTTTTCTCAATCAATCTATGACAGTACATCACGTTTGTATTTCATTCAAGGGTATATCATCACAATACAATATTGACGTCATATTCCGTAATACATCCACCAATACAATTGTGTTAAATCTTTATCTATCATATCTAACCATATACTATCTCTCATTTCTAAATATCTATAAACTTTTGTTTTCTCACATTCTGACATATCATCATTTTTCTCAGTGCTTCGCACAGCTCAAACTCTTAAAGAATGCTTATGCATGTGACTCATATTAGGGATCAGTTGCCGCTGTCTGCTATGACATGACAAAATGTATATGACTTAACACATATTTAAAAATACCCATATAAGATAGTACTATTGGGCTCTGATACCACATATCTAACATCTTACTCCTGCAAGACGTGTGCCTGACATCTTAAAGGATATCTGAGTCCGTGCCACCTCAAAAGTGGCATGCTAGAACATTCAATCAGTTAAAACTCGGTATAAATTTTTTTAATACAATCAAATACGTGAAAATCAGAAATCAATTTGGGTCCACTTTCATTCATAAACATCTTCAATCAACACATTACAATCAATAGAATTTCAATTGTTGGACTCTGAACTTTTCTTGAAAATTTTGAATTATTAAATGGAAATTAAATGAGGAATTGGTGGATTTATTTTCATGTGCAAATAAAAGGGAAATTCAAGAATTTGAAATGATATTTTGAGGTCAAAGCATGAAATAGGTGTTTTGTGTATGTATGTGTTGTGGGTGCTTTAATGAAATTGATGTGAA